>JAZDUH010000383.1:38702500-38727500 GCA_036419115.1 Scarus forsteni
CTTCTGTCCCTCACCTGTCCTCACCTGTCCTCACCTGTCCTTCATCTGATTTATTTAATGATGTAACAGTCCAGTCTGTCAGTATAGCTCTAGATCAGGACAGTGGTCCTGTCTGTCAGTATAGCTTAGCTTTAGATCATACAGTGGTCCTGTCTGTCAGTATAGCTCTAGATCAGGACAGTGGTCCTGTCTGTTAGCATAGCTCTAGATCAGGACAGCGGTCTTGTCTGTTAGCATAGCTCTAGATCAGGACAGTGGTCCTGTCTGTTAGCATAGCTCTAGATCAGGACAGTGGTCCTGTCTGTCAGTATAGCTCTAGATCAGGACAGTGGTCCTGTCTGTCAGTATAGCTCTAGATCAGGACAGTGGTCCTGTCTGTCAGTATAGCTCTAGATCAGGACAGTGGTCCTGTCTGTCAGTATAGCTCTAGATCAGGACAGTGGTCCAGTCTGTTAGTATAGCTCTAGATCAGGACAGTGGTCCTGTCTGTCAGTATAGCTCTAGATCAGGACAGCGGTCTTGTCTGTTAGCATAGCTCTAGATCAGGACAGTGGTCCTGTCTGTTAGCATAGCTTAGCTTTAGATCATACAGTGGTCCTGTCTGTCAGTATAGCTCTAGATCAGGACAGTGGTCCTGTCTGTCAGTATAGCTCTAGATCAGGACAGTGGTCCAGTCCGCAGTATAGCTCTAGATCAGTACAGTGGTCCTGTCTGTCAGTATAGCTCTAGATCAGTACAGTGGTCCTGTCTGTCAGTATAGCTCTAGATCGAGACAGTGGTCCTGTCTGTTAGCATAGCTCTAGATCAGGACAGTGGTCCTGTCTGTCAGTATAGCTCTAGATCAGTACAGTGGTCCTGTCTGTCAGTATAGCTCTAGATCAGGACAGTGGTCCTGTCTGTCAGTATAGCTCTAGATCAGGACAGTGGTCCTGTCTGTCAGTATAGCTCTAGATCAGTACAGTGGTCCTGTCTGTCAGTATAGCTCTAGATCAGTACAGTGGTCCTGTCTGTCAGTATAGCTCTAGATCAGGACAGTGGTCCTGTCTGTTAGCATAGCTCTAGATCAGGACAGTGGTCCTGTCTGTCAGTATAGCTCTAGATCATACAGTGGTCCTGTCTGTCAGTATAGCTCTAGATCAGGACAGTGGTCCTGTCTGTCAGTATAGCTCTAGATCAGGACAGTGGTCCAGTCTGTTAGTATAGCTCTAGATCAGGACAGTGGTCCAGTCTGTCAGTATAGCTCTAGATCAGTACAGTGGTCCAGTCTGTTAGTATAGCTCTAGATCAGGACAGTGGTCCAGTCTGTCAGTATAGCTCTAGATCGAGACAGTGGTCCTGTCTGTCAGTATAGCTCTAGATCGAGACAGTGGTCCTGTCTGTCAGTATAGCTCTAGATCAGTACAGTGATCCTGTCTGTTAGCATAGCTCTAGATCAGTACAGTGGTCCTGTCTGTCAGTATAGCTCTAGATCAGTACAGTGGTCCTGTCTGTTAGTATAGCTCTAGATCAGGACAGTGGTCCTGTCTGTCAGTATAGCTCTAGATCGAGACAGTGGTCCTGTCTGTCAGTATACCTCTAGATCAGGACAGTGGTCCTGTCTGTCAGTATAGCTCTAGATCGAGACAGTGGTCCTGTCTGTCAGTATAGCTCTAGATCGAGACAGTGGTCCTGTCTGTCAGTATACCTCTAGATCAGGACAGTGGTCCTGTCTGTCAGTATAGCTCTAGATCGAGACAGTGGTCCTGTCTGTCAGTATAGCTCTAGATCAGGACAGTGGTCCTGTCTGTCAGTATAGCTCTAGATCAGGACAGTGGTCCTGTCTGTCAGTATAGCTCTAGATCAGGACAGTGGTCCTGTCTGTCAGTATAGCTCTAGATCAGGACAGTGGTCCTGTCTGTCAGTATAGCTCTAGATCGAGACAGTGGTCCTGTCTGTCAGTATAGCTCTAGATCAGTACAGTGGTCCTGTCTGTCAGTATAGCTCTAGATCGAGACAGTGGTTCTGTCTGTCAGTATAGCTCTAGATCAGTACAGTGGTCCTGTCTGTCAGTATAGCTCTAGATCAGTACAGTGGTCCTGTCTGTTAGCATAGCTCTAGATCAGTACAGTGGTCCTGTCTGTCAGTATAGCTCTAGATCAGTACAGTGGTCCTGTCTGTCAGTATAGCTCTAGATCAGTACAGTGGTCCAGTCTGTTAGCATAGCTCTAGATCAGGACAGTGGTCCTGTCTGTCAGTATAGCTCTAGATCAGTACAGTGGTCCTGTCTGTCAGTATAGCTCTAGATCGAGACAGTGGTCCTGTCTGTCAGTATAGCTCTAGATCAGTACAGTGGTCCTGTCTGTCAGTATAGCTCTAGATCAGTACAGTGGTCCTGTCTGTCAGTATAGCTCTAGATCAGTACAGTGGTCCTGTCTGTCAGTATAGCTCTAGATCAGTACAGTGGTCCTGTCTGTTAGCATAGCTCTAGATCAGTACAGTGGTCCAGTCTGTCAGTATAGCTCTAGATCAGTACAGTGGTCCTGTCTGTCAGTATAGCTCTAGATCAGTACAGTGGTCCAGTCTGTCAGTATAGCTCTAGATCGAGACAGTGCTCCTGTCTGTCACTATAGCTCTAGATCAGCACAGTGGTCCTGTCTGTCAGTATAGCTCTAGATCAGTACAGTGCTCCTGACTGTCACGATAGCTCTAGATCAGTACAGTGGTCCTGTCTGTCAGTATAGCTCTAGATCAGGACAGTGGTCCAGTCTGTCAGTATAGCTCTAGATCAGGACAGTGGTCCTGTCTGTCAGTATAGCTCTAGATCAGTACAGTGGTCCTGTCTGTCAGTATAGCTCTAGATCAGTACAGTGGTCCAGTCTGTTAGCATAGCTCTAGATCAGGACAGTGGTCCTGTCTGTCAGTATAGCTCTAGATCAGGACAGTGGTCCTGTCTGTCAGTATAGCTCTAGATCAGTACAGTGGTCCTGTCTGTCAGTATAGCTCTAGATCGAGACAGTGGTCCTGTCTGTTAGCATAGCTCTAGATCAGGACAGTGGTCCTGTCTGTCAGTATAGCTCTAGATCAGGACAGTGGTCCAGTCTGTCAGTATAGCTCTAGATCAGTACAGTGGTCCTGTCTGTCAGTATAGCTCTAGATCAGTACAGTGGTCCTGTCTGTCAGTATAGCTCTAGATCAGTACAGTGGTCCTGTCTGTCAGTATAGCTCTAGATCGAGACAGTGGTTCTGTCTGTCAGTATAGCTCTAGATCAGTACAGTGGTCCTGTCTGTTAGCATAGCTCTAGATCAGTACAGTGGTCCTGTCTGTCAGTATAGCTCTAGATCAGTACAGTGGTCCTGTCTGTCAGTATAGCTCTAGATCAGTACAGTGATCCTGTCTGTTAGCATAGCTCTAGATCAGTACAGTGGTCCTGTCTGTCAGTATAGCTCTAGATCGAGACAGTGGTCCTGTCTGTCAGTATACCTCTAGATCAGGACAGTGGTCCTGTCTGTCAGTATAGCTCTAGATCGAGACAGTGGTCCTGTCTGTCAGTATAGCTCTAGATCAGTACAGTGGTCCTGTCTGTCAGTATAGCTCTAGATCAGTACAGTGGTCCTGTCTGTCAGTATAGCTCTAGATCAGTACAGTGGTCCTGTCTGTCAGTATAGCTCTAGATCAGTACAGTGGTCCTGTCTGTCAGTATAGCTCTAGATCAGTACAGTGGTCCAGTCTGTCAGTATAGCTCTAGATCAGGACAGTGGTCCAGTCTGTCAGTATAGCTCTAGATCAGGACAGTGGTCCTGTCTGTCAGTATAGCTCTAGATCAGTACAGTGGTCCTGTCTGTCAGTATAGCTCTAGATCAGTACAGTGGTCCAGTCTGTCAGTATAGCTCTAGATCAGGACAGTGGTCCAGTCTGTCAGTATAGCTCTAGATCAGGACAGTGGTCCTGTCTGTCAGTATAGCTCTAGATCAGTACAGTGGTCCTGACTGTCAGTATAGCTCTAGATCAGTACAGTGGTCCAGTCTGTTAGCATAGCTCTAGATCAGTACAGTGGTCCTGTCTGTTAGCATAGCTCTAGATCAGTACAGTGGTCCAGTCTGTCAGTATAGCTCTAGATCAGTACAGTCGTCCTGTCTGTCAGTATAGCTCTAGATCAGTACAGTGGTCCTGTCTGTCAGTATAGCTCTAGATCAGTACAGTGGTCCTGTCTGTCAGTATAGCTCTAGATCAGTACAGTGGTCCTGTCTGTCAGTATAGCTCTAGATCGAGACAGTGGTCCAGTCTGTCAGTATAGCTCTAGATCAGTACAGTGGTCCTGTCTGTTAGCATAGCTCTAGATCAGTACAGTGGTCCTGTCTGTCAGTATAGCTCTAGATCAGTACAGTGGTCCTGTCTGTCAGTATAGCTCTAGATCAGTACAGTGGTCCAGTCTGTTAGCATAGCTCTAGATCAGTACAGTGGTCCAGTCTGTCAGTATAGCTCTAGATCGAGACAGTGGTCCTGTCTGTCAGTATAGCTCTAGATCAGTACAGTGGTCCTGTCTGTCAGTATAGCTCTAGATCAGTACAGTGGTCCTGTCTGTCAGTATAGCTCTAGATCAGTACAGTGGTCCAGTCTGTTAGCATAGCTCTAGATCAGTACGGTGGTCCTGTCTGTCAGTATAGCTCTAGATCAGTACAGTGGTCCTGTCTGTCAGTATAGCTCTAGATCAGTACAGTGGTCCTGTCTGTCAGTATAGCTCTAGATCAGTACAGTGGTCCAGTCTGTCAGTATAGCTCTAGATCGAGACAGTGGTCCTGTCTGTCAGTATAGCTCTAGATCAGTACAGTGGTCCTGTCTGTCAGTATAGCTCTAGATCAGTACAGTGGTCCAGTCTGTTAGCATAGCTCTAGATCAGTACAGTGGTCCAGTCTGTCAGTATAGCTCTAGATCGAGACAGTGGTCCTGTCTGTCAGTATAGCTCTAGATCGAGACAGTGGTCCTGTCTGTCAGTATAGCTCTAGATCAGTACAGTGGTCCTGTCTGTCAGTATAGCTCTAGATCAGTACAGTGGTCCAGTCTGTTAGCATAGCTCTAGATCAGTACGGTGGTCCTGTCTGTCAGTATAGCTCTAGATCAGTACAGTGGTCCTGTCTGTCAGTATAGCTCTAGATCAGTACAGTGGTCCTGTCTGTCAGTATAGCTCTAGATCAGTACAGTGGTCCAGTCTGTCAGTATAGCTCTAGATCGAGACAGTGGTCCTGTCTGTCAGTATAGCTCTAGATCAGTACAGTGGTCCTGTCTGTCAGTATAGCTCTAGATCAGTACAGTGGTCCAGTCTGTTAGCATAGCTCTAGATCAGTACAGTGGTCCAGTCTGTCAGTATAGCTCTAGATCGAGACAGTGGTCCTGTCTGTCAGTATAGCTCTAGATCAGTACAGTGGTCCTGTCTGTCAGTATAGCTCTAGATCAGGACAGTGGTCCTGTCTGTCAGTATAGCTCTAGATCGAGACAGTGGTCCTGTCTGTTAGCATAGCTCTAGATCAGTACAGTGGTCCTGTCTGTCAGTATAGCTCTAGATCGAGACAGTGGTCCTGTCTGTCAGTATAGCTCTAGATCAGGACAGTGGTCCTGTCTGTCAGTATAGCTCTAGATCAGGACAGTGGTCCTGTCTGTTAGCATAGCTCTATGCAGACTCAGATGTTGGACGTCCTCAGTCTGATTTAACGACCTCTCTCTGACCTTCAGCTCCAGTTGAAACAGTTTAACCAGTGTAATGTGGTTTCCATGGAAACTCTAATAAACCTGTTCTTGGCTCCGCCCCCTCAGCTTCACGGCGGAGTCGGAGCGGGAAAAGAGGGACTGGATGGAGGCCCTGCAGGAGGCCATCGCTGAGACCCTGTCGGACTACGAGGTGGCGGAGAAGATCTGGTCCAACCGCTCCAACAGGACCTGTGCCGACTGTAAGGCCCTGAACCCCGACTGGGCCTCCATCAACCTGTGCGTGGTCATCTGCAAGAACTGTGCAGGTAACAGAGGTCAGGCAAGGTCACGGAGAGGTGGTCAGTGGGTGAGGTCAGGTCTCTGTGAAGGTCTCAGCAGGTCTGTTCAGTCCACAGGTGTGACCACGCTGTCAGCAGGTAAAATATAGAGAGATACATCGATCAATAATATAAAGAATAAATAAATGATAATGAAATGAAGGTCTGTATGTGTTTTTGGTTTACTGTGAGCTAATCTGGTTTAATGAAATGTTAATCTGGTTTAATGTGATTTAAACTGGTTTAATGTGTTAATCTGGTTTAATGTGTTAATCTGGTTTAATGTGTTAATCTGGTTTAATGTAACTTAATCTGGTTTAATGTGATTTAATCTGGTTTAATGTGTTAATCTGGTTTAATGTAACTTAATCTGGTTTAATGTGTTGATCTGGATTCATATGATTTAATCTAGTTTTATGTGTTAATCTGGTTTAATGTAATTTAATCTGGTTTGATGTGTTAATCTGGATTCATGTGATTTAATCTAGTTTTATGTGTTAATCTGGTTTAAAGTGAGTTATTCTGGTTAAATTGGTCTTTAATCTACAGTCTGATTTCAGTGGATGGTTCAAATCCTTCCTGTGCTGTTTGCTCTGCAGCAGGCTGCACTGTGGGGCAGTGGTTAGGTCTGTCGGGGTGAATGTTTCTCTGTCACTCTGTATCAGCCCTGTGATTGGCTGCGGACCAGTCCATTGTTTAACTGAGTGCAGTCAGAGGTGGGACAGAGGAGAGCTTCAGACTCAGGTGTGCAGGGTGTCACCTGTTGACTGTAGCACACCTGCCCGGGTGAGCCTGCAGAGACATGAAGATCCCAGCAGGCCGACTCTCACTGTGCAGGTTCAACCACATTCAGGGCGTGACTGTGATGTCACCTCTCAGGTGTTTGTTTCCTCACCTGCAGCCCGTCTACAGGTGCTGAGCTCAACGCCTTGTGTGTGGGTTCAAACTGTCAAAAAATAAAGAAACAGAAAAAAGAAGAGAAGAGCCTGAGAAGGACAGGAGCTTCTGTCAGAGACCAGCAAGAACCCAGATATGAGCTGCAGATACATTAATAAATATATATAAATTTAATTATACAATATATATATACATTTATAAATTTAATAATACAATATAAATATACATTTATAAATATAGATATACACATATGTATATATATATATATACAGTCATGGAAAAAATTATTAGACCACCCTTGTTTTCTTCAATTTCTTGTTAATTTTAATGCCTGGCTCAACTAAAGGTACATTTGTTTGGACAATTATAATGATAACAACAAAAATAGCTCATGAGAGTTTAATTTAAGAACTAAGAACTATTCATTTTCCATGGTTTTCTTGATAATAACCAAAATTACTTAAATTCTTACATCAATAGCTATGGCATTGTACCCCCAAAAACACTACTTTTAAGCATTCCATGTTTTCTTTTCTGTTTGCTTTAAACACATGATACACACAAGAGTTAATACTTGATTGCATAACCATTGTTTTTGATGACTGCAGCCATGCGTCTTGGCATGCTCTCCACCAGCTTCTGACATTGTTCTGCTGTCACAGCAGCCCATTCCTGTTGGACAAATTCAAACAAATTTTCTTTGTTTTTGGGCTTGTGGTTCTCCATTTTGAGTTTGATGATTTTCCACAGGTTTTCAATTGGATTAAGATCTGGTGATTGAGCAGGCCAAGGCATGGTGCAAATGTTGTGGTTCTCCATCCAGGCTTTAACTGACCTTGCCGTGTGGCAAGGGGCATTGTCTTGTTGGAAAATCCAGTCATTGGAGGCAGGAAAGAGTTTTCCAGCTGATGGAAGAAGACTGTTTTCAAGGGTAGTCCTGTACATGACCTGGTTCATTCGGCCTTCACACAATTGCATTTGCCCTGTTCCACTCAGACTGAAACAACCCCAGATCATGACTGATCCACCCCCATGTTTTACTGTAGGGGCAAGACAGTCTGGGTTGTAAGCTTCTCCAGGCTTCCTCCTAACCAGTAAGTTGGCTGGAGTGGGCATCAATTCAAAATTGGATTCATCACTGAAGAGATCCTTAGCCCAATCATCAACAGTCCAATCCTTGTGGTCTCGAGCAAAGAGTAACCGGGCCTTCCTCTGCCTTTCATTGATGAAGGGCTTCTTGCGTGCTCTGTGTGACTTCAAACCAGCTTCAACAAGTCGGTTTCGAACTGTCCTTGCTGAACAAGTCACATTTCTCGACAGTGCCCACTCATCTTTAAGGTCCCTGGAGGTCTGACGGCGATTCCTGACACAGGAACGGATGAGTGCACGGTCATCTCGTGGGGTAGAAAGACGTTTCCTGCCACGGCCAGGTAGCAATTTGGTAGTGCCATGTTCAGCTTGTTTTTTTTGTTGTAATGAACGGCTGTCTTGGAGATCTTCAGTTTTTTTGCTACCTGTCTCTCACTCATGCCAATTTCCAGCAGTGCCAAGATGGCTGCCTTTGTGGCTTCACATAATTCTTTTGTTTTAGGCATTATGTGAGAGCTGACAACTTCTGAGTTGTGCTACGGCTTGAATGTAAGCAGGAAACCACTCTAGGCCTTTGCATGTGCAGTGCTGCTTGTGACATGAAATGGCCTCTTATATACCCTGGGAATCAATTAAGCTTAAGAATGTCAAATAAGACATAAAGTATTATGTGACCAGCTGCATTTTTTGTTGTGTTCATTGTATTATACGTTTAGTGGTACCAGATATTAGAATGAACAAGAAATTGAAGAAAACAAGGGTGGTCTAATAATTTTTTCCATGACTGTATATATATATATATACATATGTGTATATATGTATATATATATATATATATATATATATATATATATATAGATATATATATGTATATATATATATATACATTTAAATATATTTATGCATATTTGTAAATATACTTCTAAGTGTTTTATACAAATACTGTGTTTGCAGGTCAGCACAGAGGTCTGGGCACCATGGTCTCTAAGGTCCAGAGTCTGAAGCTGGACACCAGCGTGTGGAGCAACGAGATCGTCCAGGTGAGAACAAACAGTGTTAACCTGTCTGTCCATCCATCCATCCATCCATCATCCATCCTCTGCCTCTGTGTTTTGATCACCTGTGGTATTTACCTGTTGGTCCTGATCAGCTGTTCATCATGCTGGGGAACGACCGGGCCAATGATTTCTGGGCGGCGAGCCTGCCGCTGTCAGAGGAGCTGGACTGTGACTCCGCCCCCGAGCAGAGGCGAGAGTTCATCACGCAGAAGTACAGAGAGGGACGATTTAGACTGCAACACCCGACCATCAGCAGCCAGGAAGAGCTGCTTAAGGTGACACCAGCACATATACATCATTATTATTATTATTGGTATTATTAACAACTCTGCTTTCCAAACTGAAAATAAAATACTCCAGCAGCCTGGAGGAGCTGCTCAAAGTGAGAGATGCAGAATTTTTGTACCAGTTAAAAGCGTTAAGTTGATGTTTGGTCTCTTTTAAGCATAAATTAAAACTTTCTTTGATTTTCTTTTGAAATTGTAATGAAGAGAGTTCTCATGGATATTCTCTCCTTCATTATTCAGAATTTCTTATTGTTATTTTTATTGTTAATTCTTCATTTTTATCGTACAGAGAAGATACTGCAGTGTGTCCGATATTAGTGTATTAAGATTATTATTCTTATTAATTAATATCTGTAGTCTTGTTAATGATAGAGCAACCAAACCTTTATGAAACAAATCAATCTGTTACTAAGCATAAAAAAACAAAAAGTTAGTCTGTTTTTAAAGTTTTGAGTCCATCTGAAAACAAACATAAAAACAGGCTGTCAGCAGGTTGACTCTGCTGTGGGTTCACATGGGGCTCTATGGGACTGGACTCGTGGCAGGGAGCAGCCTCTGGTGGTCAGCAGAGGAACTGCAGCCTGTGTTTGAGGCCTGTTTCAGTTTTTACTCCGTCTCTCTCTCCGCTCAGGTGCTGTGCTCGGCCGTCTCTGAACAGACGCTCCTGAAAACTGTCACTCAGATCTTCTCGGAGGCGGAGTCAGCTCGGCTCGCCGATGACTCCGGCGGAGGCCAACGACATCATCATCATCATCCTCCTCCTCATCTTCATCCTCAGCTGGACCAGTGCACGCCCTCAGGTAGCTCCTCTGACTCTTCACCTGATCTCTGCAGGACAACAGTTTCAGTTTGTGTCTGTGGGTTTATCAGAGTAAAGATTCAAATATACCCACAGCAGGGGGCAGACTCAGGGGGGCCAAAACATTAAGCACAGTCCAAGATAAGGATGAACAGAAACGGGAGCTCACATCGTCGTTACCTCCACCAAGGAGTTTATGTTATTGCCGGTGTTTCTTTGTCCTTCTGTTTGCAACATAACTCAAAAGTTATGGATGGACTTCGATGATGTTTTCAGGAAATGTCCGGATTTGGACAACGAACAAATGATTAGACTTTAGGAGTGATCCAGATCAGTGTTAAACCACCATGATGAAAAATGTGATTTTGGTGAATAACTACTGAACAAAATAGATATCATTATGAAACCAATTACGAATGGTCAAGGAATCTAAATATTTAGATGAAATAAAGGTAGGACTAATATTTATATTATTGAAATAAACATCATTATAATTATCATTATTATTATCATTATTAACACTATTATTTTTATTATTATTATTATTATTATTATTATTATTATTATTATTATTATACTGAAAGTCTCAGTAAAAGCAGAGACTGATGCATCATCAGCTGATCAGAGGGATGTTATTCTCCTCTCAGACTGACTAAAAACAGTTTAAACCCGGGAACAATTGGCTCCTCCTAATTTACGGATGACGTCAGCATAACATCACGCCCTTTCGTAACTTACGTGACTCTTTGTGTCTCATCAGCTAATTCCACCCACCTTTGTATCAGCACCGAGTTTGTGCATTTTTAAAGAGGAACAAAAGTACAAAATAAAGAAAACCACAGCCTCCATGCTCCTCCCCTTTGTTTACATGGAGGTGCTGCATTGTGCTGATGATGTCATCAATGTGAGACATCATCTTGATGCACCAGAGGAAAAAAAACAGCCACACAGCTCGTATGCTGACGATTAGATCCAGGTCTGCTGCAGTGGGAGAAAAAGAGTCACTTTCCGATTGTTAGCAGGTTAACCCACGTTACCCACGCTAATTTTAGCTGCTGCAGTGCATTGTGGGACATGTAAGAGATGTGGAATTTGTGTTGTTTTTTTTTTTTTGTTTGTTTGTATACCTGTTTTTTTTTCCTATTTTAATGCACTTTTGATCTTTTGTGAGGTGACCTTGAGTGTCATGAAAGGCCTCCTTAAATAAAATGTATTATTATTATTATTAAATCTTATAATGGAGCAGGTTTGACCCGAGGGCCTCGATATGAAACGTTTAGCCAACAGTCTGATGTCCCGATTATCCCATTATCCGATTATCCGATTATCCGATTATCCGATTATCCGATTATCCCATTATCCCATTATCCGATTATCCGATTATCCGATTATCCGATTATCCAGCCCCCCAAAGAGTCCACAAGTTTACAGACACACAAAGACAGCAGTGTTAGTGTTGCAGTGCATTGTGGGACATGTAAGAGATGTGAATTTGTGTTGTTTTTTTTTTTTTTTTGTTTGTATACCTGTTTTTTTTTTCTCCTATTTTAATGCACTTTGATCTTTTGTGAGGTGACCTTGAGTGTCATGAAAATTTCCCTTAATAAAAATGTATTATTATATTATTATTAAATCTATAATGGGAGCAGGCTGATCTCGAGCTCGATATGAAACGCGACAACAGTCTGATGTCCCGATTATCCCATTATCCCATTATCCGATTATCCAGCCCCCCAAAGAGTCCACAAGTTTACCGACACACAAAGACAGCAGTGTTAGTGTGTGTTAGTGTGTGTTAGTGTGTGTTAGTGTGTGTTAGTGTGTTAGTGTGTATTAGTGTGTGTTAGTGTGTATTAGTGTGTGTTAGTGTGTGTTGGTGTTATCAGTCCGGCCCTCGAGCTGTTACAGTTTACTTCGGTCTGCAGATGCTGATGATTCAAACTCTGGTCTCCTCTCTCTAAAACCTCGTTGTGTATTTGTCGTCATGTTTCGTGTTTCATCTTTGATCATGTTTCGTGTTTCCTCCGTCCCGTCAGACCCCGGTGTGTACGATGAGATCATGCAGCCCGTCCTGCACTCAGGTTTCCTCTACAAGTCCGGATCGGCCCACCGAGGAACGCTGAGCAGGAAGTCCAGAGAAGGTGAATCAGGAGCTTTCAGGAACATTCTTTAATCATGTGGTCTGAAGGACTTAGTTAGTCTTTAACTAGACCTTCAGACAGAGGTCACAGCTGTCCTCTCCTGTCAGACTTTCAGAAGTTCTGGTGTTCGGTGGATCAGTCTCTGCTGCTGTACGAGTCCGACCGATCAGCTGATCCCTGCCTGCAGATCAGCGTCAGAGACATCGTGTGCCTGGGCGTCAATCGGCCAGACTCCGCCCACAGCAGCAACAACGGCTTCATCGACAGGTGAGCGCTCGTCTTAAACATACATGCATGTAAATGAAAGCTCAGGTTATATTAGTAAAAATCAAACCACAGAGTGACGGAGGTTTGGCTTCTTCATTATTTAAGCTCCAGCGTGTTTCATCATTAAAAGAAAAAGTTGTAAAAAGCTCTGTCCTGCCTGATCGCCTCGCTTTAATCAGAGCTCTGTGGTTTTGTGCCTCAGGTTTCGTTACACCTTCGAGTTGTACCTGAGCTCAGAGAAGCTCCACCTGTTCGGCCTGGAGACGGCGGACGCTCTGCACAGCTGGACTCGCTCCATCGGGAAGGTCTGTGATCACCTTTAGCCCAGATCAGGAGGTGAAGCCTGACCTCTGTAGCACCTGTCGGGTCATTTAAACACCTGTGAGCCTCACATGATCACTTGTTCAAGCTGATCTCAGCAAGAAGACATGAAAACAATCAGGGAGTCCTGTTAGCATTAGCAAGTCAGATCACTTTCTCCTCCGCCATATTTACTGACAGGGCAGATTCCAAATTCCTCTACATGATATGATTGGTCGGTTTGGGAGAATACACCTGTCAAGCATTATCAATCAATCAATCTTTATTTATAAAGCACTTTCCATACAAAACATGTAGCACAAAGTGCTTTACAAGCAGACGGATTAATGAAAATAATGGAGTTATGACCCAAACCCTGAACCCACCCACACTGTAATCCAAACAGTGTTAATAAAAAGCATCATAAATAAAAGACAATAATAAAACACACTGCTGTACCCAGAACATACCGAGGAAACAACAACTTAAAGATTTAACAATGAGAAAAACACTGGAGGTTAGAATAAAGAGTGAAATTAAATATATCATAAAATTAAATAAGAAAAATAAATAAAAAATAAACAATAATAATAATAATAAATAATAATGATAAATTGAAATGAAATAAAAAAAAATAGAAAATAAAATAAGGAAAGATAGAAAAAAATAAAAAAATAATAAGATAAAAATAATAACAGTGAGCTTCAATTAGAATAAAATAAAAACACTAAAAGGTAATTCAGGCCAAAGCCTGACTAAAAAGGTAGTTATGGAGTTTGTTTTTAAAGACATTAACATCAGGCGCACAGACCGTAGTAGTAAAAAAATGCCTCACGGTAAGTTTTTATTGTAACTTTGGGAACTGTTAACAGAGAACTTCCTGAAGACCTGAGGGCTAATGGGCTCAAATAATGTTCTGGTTTTATTTTTTTAGGGAGGTAGTGAAGTGCTGCAGCTTTAGAGACTTTGTTTTAAAAATGAGCTGAAGGAGCAAAAACCTGCTGCTGTCCAGTCCTCTGACTCCACAATGACTCCTTTAAAAATCCTCCTGTAACAGCAGATATTTAGATTTTTTATTTTCATTTATTTTGCACAATTATGAAATAAACAAAAGTCAAAGATAACAAATTAAATGAGGTGCAGGAAGAGGCGAAAAACCCAAAGGGCTTAAAGTATTTTAAAGTCTAACATTATTATCTGCACATGCAAAGAAAAAGAAAGAAAAAAAGAAATCAAACAAAAGCAAGTTACTCAGAAATGATGACAAAATAGGAACAAAATACATACCACAGTTAAACATCCTTTATAACATCCTTGTGCACCTTGTCCTTTATAGAGTATAAAATATTTGAGTTTATGAGGTTTGTTATGAGGAGCTTGATGAATCCTCAGAGCTCAGGTTATCTACCGTCTTCTGTGTCCTCAGGCTGCGACGCCCCTCAGCTGTCACTGCCTGCTGACCCGGGAGTTTGAGCGGGTCGGCCTGCTCAGGTACAGAGCCATGCTGGACCCTCAGCAGTGGAAGGAGGCCTTCTTCGTCCTGCAGAAGTCCAACCTCTTCATCTGCCCCCGAAACGACGGGGCGGCCGAGGACATCATCAACCTGAACCGGCTGCAGGAGCTCAGTGAGGCCTTAGATCTAAAATATTAATATTATTAATATTTTTATATTTATTATCTAACTTCCTGTTTGCTGCAGGAGCTCTGTGAGACCTTGGATCTAAAACATTTATATTATTGATGTTTTTATATTTATTATCTCACTTCCTGTTGCTGAAGGCATCACCTCAGAGACTGAAAACCACGAGAAGAAGGACATCCTGGTGTTGGTGGAGCGGGGACGGTGAGCTGCAGACTGTCTCTTTAGTTACCTCTGTCTCACCTGGCTCTGACTCCTCCCCCTCTCTCTGACTCCTCCCTCTCTCTCTGGCTCCTCCCCCTCCACAGGACGCTCCACCTGCAGGGCGTGGGCCGCACGGACTTCTCTCTGTGGTACTCGGACATCCAGCGAGCGGCGGGCGGCAAAGGGAACACGCTGAGGGAGCAGCAGCTGAGCAGGAACGACATCCCCATCATCGTGGACAGCTGCATCGCCTTCATCACGCAGTACGGTGAGGGCGGAGCCTGTCTCGCTTTACTCTACCAGAGAGAGAGGGGAATGACAGGAGGGGGAGGAGCCACAGGTCAAACCTACAGCAGAGGAACAGCCTGTCTCAGTGTTATCAGGTGGTCAATGGAAACAATAAAACAGTAGACCAGACTGCAGGTTTATGGGACAGTTTAATAGAATACTGACGAAGCAGAACAGGTCATCGTCCTCAGTTATATCGACGTGTGTGTAACAAATATGGCTGCAGAAATCTAACACAGCAGTTATGCATATGCATACTCTGGTCACTTTAAGTTTCTATTTATTGCAGACTGTCTGTGTGTTTGTCCTCTGCATGCATGGACAGCAAATAAGATATGGACAGAATAATCAAGTAATGATACATGAATTGGTCCATGACTAAAATATTGATACATGAGTTAAAAAATTCATGCTCTCACTCGGGGACTCAAACCTCTGAAGAAGCCCCACGTCAGAGACTTTGGATGTTCCTGTCTGGACTCTGTTTAATCTTTGTAACTAAAAACCTACTGACAGACTGACCAGGCCCATGACCTATCAACACACCAACAGACTGACCAACTGACCACCTGTCTACATACTGAGCTACCTGGTAACTTATTAAACCTACCAACCTGGGTATTGGGAAGACATATGGCAAAATCTGCAAAAAGTATTATGATATCAGAAACCCAAAACATGTCAGAGCTTATATTTGGGGAATTTGTCACATGATAAAATACAAAGAAAGGATGAGTATCTTATTAAAATATTATCAGCAAGTAAAAAAGTACTCACCAGACTGTGGTACAAAGCAGATCCACCAACCGGGGAGCAGCGGGTGTGCACTGTCGAGGAAATATTCGTAATGGAGAAACTCAAACACAAATCAAGACTACAGGAAACATCATTTGTGGAAAAGTGTGAAAAATGGACTGTTTTCAGGAGGACTGAAGAGGACAGCAGCACTGGACAATAAGGACACTGATGTGAGGAGGATGGATATGAGATGGAGTTTGCCCTGATGCTGTAACTGTTAAAAAAAATAAACCCCCAAAAAAATGAGTTAAAACAAACCTACCAACCCAGTGATCTTACCAACTGACTCTTTTCTTTCAACAAACCAACCGTCGATGCACCCATAAAAACATTTACCCAAAAAACTGTTTATGTACCAACGAGCCAACCTATGAACCGACATACTGTCCAATCTATCTGCCTGCCTAAAGAGCATTATAACAGTCCACCCACCTGTTGACATGCTGACTACCTTTGGACTAAATATGAGTCAAGTCCTCAGTACCTTACCCTAAGTACTAGAAAACTTCCCGGGGCCTAAGTCTGAGTCTGAACATTGAGTCTGAGCCAAGAGGCCTGATGCTCTTCAGCTCTGCACTTCAGCAAATCCTGAGAAATGACCAGCAAGTTAAAAATGTCTTCATTAAAATAAATCAAACCGTTTTCTCCATTTTAACAGAACGTTATTAGCTCAAATTAAAGCAACACGTGTTGTGAGTTTGCTGTTGTTTTTCAAGAATGTGTTAAGTTCAAAAGTTTGAAAAATGTTTAATAAGATTAAAATAACATTTCCAATTTATAACTTTAAACCAATCAGTCACCAACAGCCCTGCACACAAAAGCAGCCTCTCAGCTTCTGAAAACCTACCAAATAACAGCTGACACCTACTGAAGTGAGCTGACATGCTGCATTTCAGAAACATGAGCTCTGAAACATGGAGCTGCTCATCCTGCACCATGAGGCCTCATCAACATGCATCCATGACTAAAAACCCTTTAACAGGTGCTCTGTAGCAGGAATCAGCAGGTGAACGTGCACGCAGGTAAGCTAATACATATATTAGGACCTTATACCAGAGGAAAAAACAATCAAAAAAATAATAAAAATACAAAGGATTCATTGATAAATTAGCTTGAGTCCTCTAAGTCTGCCCCTGAGTCCTAATGCAGCCAGAGCTTGAGTCCAAGTCCAAGTCCGAGTCAAACATATCAGGACTCGGGTCTGAGTCTTGAACTCGTGTCTTGAGATGTGTCTCCATTTACGACAGACTTACCTTCCAACCAGCCAACCACTGATCAGCACATAGAAGAATCTAACTGTAGACATTATTGTAGACATCATGGCCAACCAACACTCCTTCCATCGACCTGATGAGAAATGCACCAATCCACCTACCTATTGACCTACCTATTGACCTACCAGCTGACCTAACTACTTACTAATCAACAGACTGACTTACCTCCAGACCTTTTCTCTGACCTATCAACCAACCTGCCAAGCCTACCAACTAGTGACCAACCTACCTACAAACCCACCCTCCCCATGTCCTGCCCGTTGTCCTCCCTGCTTACGAGGGCTGAGACCATTCACCTCTCCTGATTCCATTCAAACTGTGATTCTATGATATTGCTGATTTTTCAATCTTTAATTAGTTTTTTTAACACCAGTGAAAAAGATGAACAATGATGATGCCTACAGACTATATCAGGAAAAATACACATCACATGTGAGTCTGTTTTTAGGATTTATTCAGCAATATATTTTAACCAGCTGTTTATACTCTCTCTTCAAAAGACTGGACTGACTTTAAAAGAGGATTATTAACACAGACTAACATGAAGCATTTACATTTGGAAAATAATCAATTTAAAAATCATCAAACAAAAAATCCCAATACTTATGTGAATCAATTTTTTATCCCACCCCTACTGCTTACCATCCGTTGGTCTGTCTATGTGTAGGTTGTAGTTTCTCATTAATGATATATAGCCAGTCTGTAGGCTGTGGTTTTGTTTCTTTGACCATGAAGTATAAAAGTCCTCCAAAGATCTCAGATCAAACCTCAGTCTTGGTCGTTCAGACTGTTGGTCTCACAGAAGGTTCTGATCCCTGGTTTTAGCCTCCATCATGTCTTAGACGGATCACCTTTGGCTTAGGTGTTACTGCACCTTCATGATACTCTGAGCATGCTCTGTAGGTCTGGGCCACGAGGGGATCTACAGGAAGAACGGAGCGAAGTCCAGGATCAAACTGCTGATGGAGGAGTTCAGGAAAGACGCTCGGAATGTCAAACTGAGGATCGGAGACCACTTCATCGAGGACGTGACCGACGTCCTGAAGAGGTTCTTCAGAGAGGTGGACGACCCCATCTTTATGGCCGAGCTCCACCCACTGTGGCAGGAGGCCGCCAGTGAGTATGACCCAAGAGAGCAGGTGTGGGCGGGGTTTGTTTAGTCTCAGGTGAGGGTCTATGGTCCTGTGTGCAGTCAGACATGTTTCAGAGTTAAATATCTGTCATGTTCAGAAGTCTCCCCGAAGAGCCAGAGGCTGGATCGGTATAAGGAGATCATCCGGACTCTTCCTCGAGTCAACAGGACCACTCTGGCTGCTCTCATCAGTCACCTGTACAGGTGAGGACACACAGAGCAGAGTTCACATCTGTACAGTCAAAAAGCAGGAACTCAAACAGCTATACTCTAAAATCACTCTGTTCATGTAGACGATAAAACAGTCGAATTCTACACAGTCTGGACATAAAGCTCACTCTCTAATATTTCATTGTCCCTCCTTTATCTTTGATCACAGTCTCAACATCATCTCAGCAGCGTGCTGATGCTCTGCAGCAGGTAACAGAGGCCAGAGCAGGTCTATGTCAGGTCTATGGACACTTTGATGAAGGTCTATTCAAAAAATTAAATATTCAGATAGTTTAAACATTATTTTCAGACCGTGCTGTAGCCTGGACATAAAGCTCACTCTCTTATATTTCGTTGTTCCTCCTTTATCTTTGATCACAGTCTCATTCTCTGTCTCATTGTTTCTTTAAGCTTCTCCAATGTCACAGATTTGTCCCAGATCACAGCACTGCCCCCACAGGCTTGGACAGTAGGCACTAGGCATGATGGGTGCATCACTTCACCTGCCTCTCTTCTTCCCCTGATGCTCCCATCACTCTGGAACAGGGTCAATCTGGACTCATCAGACCACATGACCTTCTTCCAGTCCTCCACAGTCCAATCTTTATGCTCCCTAGCAAACTGAAGCCTTTTTTCTGCTTAGCCTTACTGATTAGTGGTTTTCTTAAGGCTACACAGCTGTTCAGTCCCAATCCCTTGAGTTCCCTTCACATTGTGTGTGTGGAAATGCTCTTACTTTCACTATTAAACACACCCCTGAGTTCTACTGTTGTTTTTCTTTGATTTGATTTGGCCAAACGTTTAAGTGATTCACCGATCACCATCATTCAGGATTTTATTCTGACCACATTTCTTCCTTGAAGACGATGGTTCCCCACTATCCTTCAGTTTTTAATAATGTGTTGGACAGTTCTTAACCCAGTTTTAGTAGTTTCTTCAATCTCCTTAGATGTTTTCTCTGCTTGATGCCAATGATTTGACCCTTCTTAAAGGGACTGTGAGGAGTTTCTAAGTAATTACAAAAAAGTCTCCCTTTTAGATATTTGCCTGATGGAAATACACACTTCAAGATGAGTTTTATAGCATCAAAATAGGTTATCTATAAATGCTATTCCTTAGCTTCATGGTTCAGAGCTGGACTGGCCTGGATACTCAACTTCAGGAACAAGACAATTAAAACTAGAGCAAATTTATATTATTCAGACACGTCTTAGAGCACCGGGCTGTAAGTAGACATATATAGCCGGCTACAAAACTACGATACTAAGTTTTCCAAAACTTGCTTGTTGTCACACATCAAAAACTACCGCTACGTAACTAGAAAGAGATACATTACCTCGTGGCTTTGCATCCTGTAAGTTGTTGAAAAAAGAAGTTGTAAAGCAATGCAGAGTTCTGAGGAAGGTCTGAGCTGCATTCATTAGCATCACAACAAACACACACTTTGGCTTGGGTCACATCTTTACGACAGTCGCTGCGCGTGCTCATGGGTAGCAGAGTCTTTATGTCACAGGAAATAGATTCTCCTCGTAGCACCTTTAAGTAACTTGTTTCCTGCTGAAAAACCACCCATGCAGTAACTATCCAATAGGAGGCTCGTACCTGTCTGATTAGTTAAATCCAGGTGGAGACTTTTTTTAGTCAGGCAGTTTGTGTTTACAGTTTGTTGTACTTTGATTTGGAGGGAAAGGAGAGTCCAGTGGAAACTGCTCCATGTCGATGTTCTGGTTGATGAAGATGAAGATGGCTCTGATGGTTCTGATGGTCCTGATGGCTCTGATGGTTCTGGTCTTTCTGTTCCTCTAATGGTTTCAGGGTCCAGAAGTGTGCCGACCTGAACCAGATGTGCACCAAGAACCTGTCGCTGCTGTTCGCTCCCAGTTTGTTCCAGACGGATGGTAAAGGAGAGCACGAGGTGAAGATCGTGGAGGACCTGATCGATAACTACCTCTATGTCTTCGATGTGAGTACAGACGCCATCTTCCTACCTGATGTGGTCCACATGAGACCTGATGAAGCTCTGCTGTTGTTTCAGATCGACGAGGAGCATCAGACTCAGATCGAGTTGGAGGTCAGCCTCATCACCACCTGGAAGGACACGCAGGTACAGATGGTTCCTCCTCAGATCAGCTGTGAGCATGGTGGTGCTGTTGTTGTTGTTCTAACGCTGCTGTGTGTGCAGCTGTCTCAGGCCGGGGACCTCATCATCGAGGTGTACCTGGAGATGAAGATCCCAGACTGCTGCATCACCCTCAAGGTGAGTCTGAGCATCAGAGGACCTGCTGATGGACCTGAAGGTCCACATCCAGGCAGCAACAGAGCCCCATTACTCAGTATAGATCAGGCAGAGCTTGTCAGAAAAGTCCCTTTAGTTCACCTCTGACTGTTGGAGCAGCATGAAGGAGGACAGGAGAGTGGAGATGTCTCTAAAGGTGGACTTGGATGAGTCCAGACAGAGCATGCAGCTCACCACTGGAGCTTAAACAGAACATAAACACGTCCACCATGACAGCTTTGAGTGATGTTGGTGCTCTAAAAGGACTTTAAACTTCTATGTGCTGAATAAGGCTTTCTTTGTAGTTGGGTAACTTTGGGTAACTGTCTATCTAAAGTGCTGGGGCCTCCTCCCTTTCCTCCATCTTCTTCATAACTGGCCTCCTTAGACTATCTCATCAGGTCATGTAGAGGATGCTCGGTCATAATGCATAATACGACTTTTTATTTGTGCACACTCAATGTGTTTAAGGAGTAAATAAGATTATTCTGAGTACCATATGAGCCATAAAGCACATCATGTATCACACAGGTTAGAATACTATGTGAAAAAACACTTATGGCCCTTTTCCACTAGCACATCTTGGCCCTACTCTACTCGGCTCTACTCGATTAGCAGCGTGTTTCCACTAGCCTGGTACCTCCTAAAACAAGCTAGCTTTAGTACCTACTCCACTCTGGTTCCAAGTGAGCTGAGTCCATACTAAAAGATGACGTCACCGACTGCTGGCTACTGATTGGTCAGACAATGTCGTCAAAACTCTCCTGTGCTTCTCAAGGGGTATTTCTTCTTACCACCTGCAGCCTTCTTCTGTTTTCCTTTTTCACTTGGTTTGTTACAAAAAGCCACAGATTGTTGTGTCGCGCTCAAAATGACGTCACCGCAGAGCCGCTCAGCTGTTTACAGCAACACTGCACCCCGTTGGGCAGGTGACTGGGGCTAATGGAAAAGCAGCACAAGGCAAGTAGAGTAGAGTAGAGTAGAGTCGAGTAGAGTAGAGTAGGGCTAATGGAAAAGGGCCAGTAGGGTCAGAACTTTATCAAAAGAATACCAGGATAATGAAACATTGATAATTGTTAAAAGGAAATTCTCCTAACAAAATAAAATAAAATAAAAAAAACAGGAAGGTCCCACTGAGATGAAGAACCTATTTTTTAAAGGAGTCCAGGTCAAGAGGCAGGAAACACAGTAAAACTACAGTAATTCACAATCAACAATTAATTTTTGCAAAAAACAGTAACAATCTGAGGAGGCTGTCTAAGTGCTCTCAGTCTGATTTAAATGCATTTATAGAAATAAGTTCAGTTAATTTCCAGTCTTTTTGCAACATGTTCCTTACAGAAGGAGCAGAGTAAACAAAAGCCCTTTTCCTAAATGGAAGTGAAAGCAACACCTGATGGTTCGAACTCGAACCATAAGAATCAACACTTCTCTGAGTGATCAGATCACAGATGTAGGAGGGCAGCAGTCTGAGCATGGCCTTGTAAATAAAAGTGTAGTGATGTCCCAGCCTCCTGTGGACAAAGAAGGCCGTCCCACTCCAGAATAAGATTTTCGATGATGGTCAAGGCTCTGCAGATACACAGACATCCATCTGAGGCAGTCATATACAACAAATGTCCGTAATCTAAAATCAATAAAATGATGCAGTGAAAAGATGAAAAAAAAACAAACAATTTCAGTTTGAGTTTCTTTATTAGATGAAATATTAAAGAGATGATGAGGTGGTCATGATGATGAAGAGCAGTCCTGACTCTTTAACATGGCGTGACCTGCCTCTCCCGGTGCATGCTGGGAGAATCAGACATCTCAGGCTTGTGTTTCCTGCTCAGGTGTCTCCCACCATGTGCGCTGAAGAGCTGACCAATCAGGTGCTGTTCATGAGGAACATCCCACCCACAGACAGGGACGTGTGGATGACGTTTGAGGCCATCGAGGATGGACAGCTCGGTGAGACTGACGGACGCCGGCGTGGTGCATTCATGCTGCCTGGGAGATTTCATTCTCCACTCTGACCTCCATGTTGTTGTTGCAGAGCGCCCGCTGCACCCCAAAGAGAAGGTCCTGGAGCAGGCTCTGCAGTGGTGCAAGATGGCCGACCCAAGCTCCGCCTACCTGGTGGTGAAGAGGGTTCCTAAAGGAGAGGGCATCAACATCCTCACCTGTAGGTCAAAGGTCAAACACATCAACAACAGCTCATTGCATAAAGCAGTCTGATCTGAGACCAGTCTGTTCTCTGATCAAAGAGGGATGGATGATTATATTCATTTATATCTCAGCCTATAGATGTGAGATCATGAAGATGATGGTTGGATGATGGTTGGATGACTCTATGCTCTTATATCTCAGCCTATAGATGTGAGATCATGAAGATGATGGTTGGATGATGGTTGGATGACTCTATGCTCTTATATCTCAGCCTATAGATGTGAGATCATGAAGATGATGGTTGGATGATGGTTGGATGATGGTTGGATGACTCTATACTCTTATATCTCAGCCTATAGATGTGAGATCATGAAGGTGATGGTTGGATGATGGTTGGATGACTCTATACTCTTATATCTCAGCCTATAGATGTGAGATCATGAAGGTGATGGTTGGATGATGGTTGGATGATGGTTGGATGATGGTTGGATGACTCTATGCTCTTATATCTCAGCCTATAGATGTGAGATCATGAAGATGATGGTTGGATGATGGTTGGATGATGGTTGGATGATGGTTGGATGACTCTATACTCTTATATCTCAGCCTATAGATGTGAGATCATGAAGGTGATGGTTGGATGATGGTTGGATGACTCTATACTCTTATATCTCAGCCTATAGATGTGAGATCATGAAGGTGATGGTTGGATGATGGTTGGATGATGGTTGGATGACTCTGTGCTCTTATATCTCAGCCTATAGATGTGAGATCATGAAGATGATGGTTGGATGATGGTTGGATGATGGTTGGATGATGCACCTACACACACCTGCACTCACCTGCACACACCTGGACACACCTACACACCTGCACACCTACACACACCTGGACGCACCTGCACACACCTGGACAAACCTGCACACCTACACACACCTGGACACACCTGCACACACCTGCACACACCTGCACACCTACACACCTGCACACCTACACACCTACACACACCTGGACACACCTGCACACACCTGGACACACCTGCACACCTGCACACCTGCACACCTGCACACCTGCACACCTGCACACCTACACACCTGCACACCTGCACACACCTGCACACCTACACACACCTGGACACACCTGGACACACCTGCACACCTGCACACCTGCACACCTGCACACACCTGGACACGCCTGCACACACCTGCACCTATGATTTGTGTGAGGACTGAACTAAATCAGTATATATTTCTAAATATGTTCATTATAAATCAGTAAGTATTTATAAATATATATATAAACTGTATGTGTGTGTTTATAATGACTGTGATGTTGAGTCGTGGTCTGCTGCAGTAAGGTGTAATTCCTGTCTCATCCTGTAGGTGGGGCTTCACTGTGATGTCAGACAAACACCAGCTGTAAGTGTCTCTCTGTTTCTCTGACTGTAAGATCTATGATGTCTGATTCTGATCCCTCCTCCTCATCTCCTTCTCCTCGTCTCCTTGCCTCCTTGTCTCCTCATCTCCTCATCTCCTTGTCTCCTTATCTCCTTGTCTCCTCTCCTTCAGCTTCCTGTGCTGCAGCTGTGAGGCTGACCTCTGGGACTGGATCTCTAACTTCCTCAAAGCCCAGGTGAGTTCACCTGTCCTCATCAAACATTAAACTCCATTTCCCATGATCCCTCACGGCTCTTTCTTCTTCTGTGGTTCAGAACGATGACCCCGGTCCTCCGGTGCTGCGGCGTCACTCCTCCGCTGACATCTCCAAGCAGAAGTTCGGGACGATGCCGCTCGTTCCAATCAGAGGAGACGAGAGCAACAGCAGCCTGCTGTCGGCCAATCAGACGCTGGTATGTTCACCTCTGTGAGGGGGGGTCAGGGCTCACCTGGACAGGTGTGTCTCTGCCTCAGAGAGCTCAGACCTCCTTGATCAGAGCAGTTCTGCATGTTTCTGCTCTGATGGTTCATTTCTGTTTTTATTTTCTTTAGTCAAATTTATTTTTTATAAAAGTCAAAAGTTCATAAAAAGACAAATAAATCGATTTCTGTAGTTTTGGTGTCAGTTTAAAGAAAACTGTGAATATTTATCCAATAAATAAATAAGTGTTGGTTTGTTTACATGTTCCATATTATTTAAAACATGAGTTTTATCACTGTTGCTGATTTTTAATAAAACAAGTTTGAATGTGCTGATT
>JAZDUH010000383.1:38732500-38750000 GCA_036419115.1 Scarus forsteni
GTTATAAAAGTCAAGAAGTTGAGAAAAAAGTTTAAATGTGGAGAAAGAAGTGGAAATTTTGGCAAAAAAGCCAAAGTGTAGAGAAAAGAAACAAACATTTTGGGAATAAAGTGGAAATAGTTTGTATGTCTAATTCAATTTTGACATTTCCACTTTCATCCTGAAGTTGTTGATGAACTTTGTTTTTGTCATTTCAACTTTACTTTTGAAATTTCCACTTTAATGTCGACTTTTCTTAAATTATTTTCTCCGTCTTCCATGGCCTTACACTCCTCTGTACTTTACAGAGAGATAAAATAAATAAACTTTATTTGTTGAGTCCTCTTTAGCTCTAATAACCCTGTTCACTCGCTCAGATGGTCTCGTATTTTAAGATCAGGAGGTTTTTGTTGGTCTCATTTCTGACGGTGAACTCTGACCCTCCTACAGAAATGTTTCTGGACTGAAAGTCCTTTAAAGAGTCTAAAAGACCTCCCAGTCCCACAGACCCCGATCATAAACCAGTTTTATAGTTTTTAATCATTTAATCACATCTTTTGATTTATTTCCCAGATTGGATAAAACAAAAACAAATTCGAGCTGGTCAAAGATTAAATTTAAAAACTGATTCTGAACTTTAACCTTTAACACTCAGGCCTAACCCTGACCCTGCAGAGACCACTTCAGTCCACTGGGAGGTGCTGTTGGTGTAAACTGAGAGTGCTGCCTTCAGGCTCTGACAGGTGATATTTATAATTCTTACCTGCATTGACAACCTAGAAAAAAGTTAAACACCAAATTTAAAACCAATAATGTAATAATGTAATGTCTCTTTAAAACCCTTAGTGACCCCACACGTCACTGTAGTCTTATAAGTTTCTTTGTTTCTTCTATCTTTGATTTGATTATTTATTTTGTTACTCTTATACATATGTTATTTATCTTTAAACCTTTAACTCCTGTTCTGTAAATGTTTGTCTTGTCTATTTCTTTTGTGCATGTTCCTTGGATGACTGTTGTGCTGTTTCATCAACGTTTGTATGATAAATTTACTCAATAAAATTAAAAATATATATAAAATACAAAAATGTAAAAAATAATAATCCATACTTTGGTCATTCTGCAGAAACGTGGATGTTTGGGATGAAAAAATGTCTTTTGTTTTATTTATTTTTTAACATTTAAACTTCAGCTACGTTGTCACAGATGTCATTGACTTTATAAATACACATAAATGAAAGCTTAATGATTTTTTTGGCACATTTATCACAAAACACCCTTTAATAAAGTGTATCCACACGTCTGATTGTCCCTGGTGTTCCTGATTGTTACCCATAAGAAAGGTAACACCAGTGACAGTTTCACAAAAAATGCCCTTTAACAAAATGTCTGCTGCAGAGCATGACACAGCATGTTACTAATCTGATCTATTCACTAAATTATGTCTTCTAAATACATTTTTATTTGTTTGTTTGCAATTCCCTGACAATAAAGTTCATATAGATCTTCAAGAAAGAGGTCAAAGGAAGTCCAGTGATGTCATCAGAGTGATTTCTTTTTCAAAATAAAAGACTTTTGTCACATGGTAACACCAGTGACATGACTGCAGGGGACGACTACTTTAAATAGATTTATAACACTTATTTAGCATTTTGTTTTAAAATGTAATTTATATCATATATTTGATAGTTATTTAGACATTTTTGTACTTTTTTTTTTTAGAAAAACATATTTTTAAACTCACAGCACTTTCTCTGCATCAGTGACTGTGGGGACGAGCACTTTTGTTGTGGTTCTAAATAATTGATTAAAAAGCAAATATTACCGAGCTGATGGCTCCAAATAGTGTGATAGCTGAAATATGTTTTTTAAATAAAATACTTTATAAAATCTAACACAAACTGTTTTCTTCAGGAGTGATCTGTGTCTGCAGGCTGAGGACAGACGAATGTTCCTGAAGTCTTTTCCCTTCAACACTTCTGTTTGTATAAAGCAGCTGTGACTCTGTTTATCTCTTATATGTTAATATTACTGAGTATTTCAATGTTTAAGTAACTTTTTGTTCAATAAAGTACAAAAATAAAATAAGATTTAAACATAAAAAAGGCTCAGACAGCGCCACCTGTTGGTCAGGTATAATAAAGCCATGGGGCAAACGTGTGTTTCAAAATGGAGGACAGGAGCTCAGAGCCAGCGTGAGGGGGAGACCATCATGAAGATTAAAGACCTGCAGGTAAAGACAGTGAGCTCATACAGGTGTAACCATGACTTAACCTCAGAGACACGCTCAGCTCACCTGACCAATCAGAGAGGAGGAGGTTAACCTGGACAGGAGACTCACTGAAGCCTGTTTGTCCTCCCAGAATAAAACAGAAATAAAGAGGTTAAGTCTGTTTTATCAGAAAGAGCTCCGCTATAAAAACAGAAGAGTTAAGACTAAACATCTGTTTTAAATTAAACTAAAATCTGTTTTAAATGAACTAAAATCTGTTTTAAATAAACTAAAATCTGTTTTAAATTAAACTAAAATCTGTTTTAAATTAAACTAAAATCTGTTTTAAATTAAACTAAAATCTGTTTTAAATAAACTAAAATCTGTTTTAAATGAACTAAAATCTGTTTTAAATAAACTAAAATCTGTTTTAAATAAACTAAAATCTGTTTTAAATGAACTAAAATCTGTTTTAAATGAACTAAAATCTGTTTTAAATTAACTAAAATCTGTTTTAAATGAACTAAAATCTGTTTTAAATTAAACTAAAATCTGTTTTAAATAAACTAAAATCTGTTTTAAATGAACTAAAATCTGTTTTAAATAAACTAAAATCTGTTTTAAATGAACTAAAATCTGTTTTAAATTAAACTAAAATCTGTTTTAAATAAACTAAAATCTGTTTTAAATTAAACTAAAATCTGTTTTAAATAAACTAAAATCTGTTTTAAATTAAACTAAAATCTGTTTTAAATGAACTAAAATCTGTTTTAAATTAACTAAAATCTGTTTTAAATGAACTAAAATCTGTTTTAAATGAATCTCCTGTGAGCTCGGGGTGACCAGCAGGGGGCAGCAGACTCTCAGTCCACAGGTGTGCGGCTCAGTTCAGGTGAACCGGCTCAGTGAATCCAGATTAAAGGAGCTTTAATGAGGATAATTTTTAAGTTTTTTATTGCTACCTTATTTTCCAAACATTTTTCTCCTGTTCTGATGATTTAGTCCCATAAATTTGTGCTTTTTTCTGTCTTTACATTTTCAGATATGAACTGATTAAACCTTTAAATCCCACAGTGAGGAGATATCTGGAGTTTGGTTTGTAGTTTTCTCTGTTCTCTGAAACAGAATCACATCAATGATTTGATTTGTTTTGATTTTAAAACATTAAATTGAGTCGGGAGTTAAAGGGTTAAAAGAGATAAAGTCTGAAATCTTTAATAAACTTCAAACCTTCAGTCTTTTAGACTTAAACAGAAACAGACTTTTCTCTTTTACCCTCTGGTCCAGACCACGATCAGCTGATGTGCTGGAGTTATTAATAATTACAGTTATTAATAATTAAATGAAACATTAATTTGGTATGAAAACAGTTCCGAGGGAGAACGTTCAGCTGAGACCTGAGGAAGAGAAGAAAACAGGAAGAAGAGTTTAAATACTTTTTACTCATTAATAAATGATTTTTAATGGGTGGATTTTCATATTTTTATTTTTATTTGGACTTTTATCTCTGAAACATTGACCCACAGTCTTCCCCTGCAGATCAGGTCAGTGATGTTATTATTAAATATTATTATTAAAGTTATAATTATCATTATTTATTGATCCTGACTCACATGAATGAACAGTTTACACATTTATCTGCAGAGATTCAGCTTCAGTTTGATATTCAGCTTTTTCTTAACATCTAAAATATTAAATATTAAATATCTATACATCATTTGTTTGATTTATTTTATCCTAATGTGAAGCACAGCGGGAACATTAAGTCTATTTCCTCACACTAAGATAATAAGAAGCAGACTAAAATGATAAACATATTATATAATAATATTATTAATGCAGAGTAAACTAAGATGAAATAATAATAATAACACAAACATTAAGACTCATTAAACTGACTTACTGACACAAACTCTCTCTTCAGGTTATTAAAGGTCCAAGAGTCTGAAGTAAGAAAATAAATAAAGATTTTATTGATTATTTTCTTCAGTCTCATCAGAGATATAAAATATTCTTAGAGGCAGTGATGTTATTATTAAATATTACTATTAAAGTTATAATCATCATTATTTATTGATCCTGACTCACATGAATGAACAGTTTACACATTTATCTGCAGAGATTCAGCTTCAGTTTGATATTCAGCTTTTTCTTAACATCTAAAATATTAAATATTAAATATCTATACATCATTTGTTTGATTTATTTTATCCTAATGTGAAGCATCAAGATGTCAGATTAAGTCTATTTCACTCACACTAAGATAATAATAAATCAGACTAAAATGATAAACATATTATATAATAATATTATTAATGAAATAATAATAATAACACAAACATTAAGACTCATTAAACTGACTTACTGACACAAACTCTCTCTTCAGGTTATTAAAGGTCCAAGAGTCTGAAGTAAGAAAATAAATAAAGATTTTATTGATTATTTTCTCTTCAGTCTCATCAGAGATGTTAAATATTCTCAGAGGGAAAATGAAGTGATGTTTACTGACAGGTGTAAACATTCATGACGGTGTTCAGAGCTAAATAAAGTTATTTACTCCATCCATGTTTATGTTTCAGAGGATACTCCTGTGTGTGGAAGCTTTTTAAATTAAATTTTAATGTTAAAATTTGGTTATTATTGTTTTAATAATTATACTAAATCAGATCAAGATGTCAGATTATATTCATTTGAGTAAAAGTATTTTATTACATTAAATAATGTGATTTTCTTATTAAATTATATCGTGCTCAAACATGGTCAGTAAAATAATTAAAGATGTATACACAGATATAAAAATACATATACATATATTTACTGCAGCTGCCTGATGTAAACACATGTGCTGTAAATTACTGTAAATATTGTAAAAAACAAAAATGTGATTTTAGTCAAACTAACAGCATTTACCATCAAACAGTTATTCTCTGTAAAATGTCCATGAATGATGATTCTGTGAATAAAAACACAGGACTAAAACATTTATATAGCACTTTATATTTATTATATTTACACTTTAACTCTTTAACTCGCTCCTTGGCCTGAATGTTTCAGTAAAATAATTAAAGATGTATGAATATAAATATAACAAGCTCACTTTAATTTAAAATGCATTAATCAGTCTGAATCATGAGAGTGTAAATGAAAAAACAGTAAAGATGAAGTTTTTAATAAAACAGTAATAATTCAGTAAACTGAGGACAGTGATGATTCTGTGAATAAAAACACAGGACTAAAACATTTATATAGCACTTTATATTTATTATATTTACACTTTAACACTTTAACTCGCTCCTTGGCCTGAATGTTTTCTAATGATTCACTTTGTTTGCCTTGCTCTGTTTTTTTCTTTGTTGTTTGTTTTGTCTTGTTTTGTTTTTATTGTGGATAATGTTCTGTATAACATCAACCTGCCAATGGGACTAAAGATGGAAATTAGCCGCCTGGCTACAATCTTACATGTTTACATGGATGTGTTTATTAACATGTGCTGTCCCATTGTTTTAAAAATTAACAATCTACAATATCCTCCATCCTTGTCCATAGCCTTGTCACCTCCCGTCTAGACTTCTGCAATTCACTCCTTTTCGGCATCCCACAAAAGTCCCTCCATAAACTTCAACTGGTCCAGAATTCAGCTGCCCACATTATCACCAGAACCCCCTCCCACCATCACATCACCCCCATCCTGCAGCAGCTCCACTGGCTCCCGGTCAAGCATAGGATAGAGTTCAAACTGCTCCTGTACACCTTTAAGGCCATCCACAACCTCGCCCCTCCATATCTGTTGGACCTCCTCCACATCGCCACTCCAGCTCCCTCAGATCCTCCTCCTCCACCCACCTCACTGTGCCCTCTGCTCGCCTCAGCACCATGGGGAGCAGGGCCTTCAGTCGCTCTGCTCCCCAGCTCTGGAACTCTCTCCCACCGGACCTCAGAAACCTGACCTCCCTGTCTCTGTTTAAATCCAGACTCAAAACCCACCTGTTCAGAACTGCATATTCCTTACCATAAATATCCCACTCTCATCCACTTATCCTTCACTGACTGTTGTATTTTGCTGATTTTATAGTTCTGTTGTTTGTTGACTTTATTGTTGTTGTTGTTTTATCCTGTACAGTGTCCTTGGGTGTTTTGAAAGGCGCTTTCAAATAAAATGTATTATTTTTATTATTATTATTATTAATATAAAATACAATAATATTTCTGTTAACTTAAATAGAGTAACGCTACCATGAAGACACAATAATAATAATAATAATACATTTTATTTAAAAGTGCCTTTCTTAGCACCCAAGCACTGCATTGAAATCACAATTAAAACAAATAAAAGCAACATAAAAGAGTGGCACAGTTAAATGAGGGTGGAAAATTAAAGAGAGTATGCAGTTTGGAACAGATGGGTTTGAGTTTTGATTTGAAGTGGGGAAGGGAGTCGATGTTACCGTACATTTACATTTACAGTCACTTACTGCCATTTGTTGCCAGTAAATGACTGTAAAATTTACAACAACGTTTTTACAGTGTAGCTTAAAATCATCCTTCCTGATCAGCACGTCTGTCCAAAATCATTTCAGCTGTAAATCAGTTTGTAGATTATTAACATCCTGATTCTTCTGATGATGTGTCTGATAAAGGTGTGGAGCTGTGACTGAAGCAGCAGGTCCTTAAATCAGACTGAGGCCCTGACCCTGACCCTGACATCTGACCTTCATCTTACTGTGATGATGAAAATACTCATATAATATAATATAATATAATATAATATAATATAATATAATATAATATAATACAAGCCAACAGGTTCATGGAAACCTGCTCGTCTGTCTGTGCAGAGATGGTATCAGACTCCTCGTCCATCATGGACCTTCAGACTTTAAAAACTCTGACTCTCTCTGCAGACCCCCGGCTCACTGGAGCAGAGCCGGAGGAGGCCGACACGCCGAGGGCGCCGGCGGCAGGAACGGAGCCGCGAACAAAGAGGATGGATTTCACAGAGGAGGCTAAATCAGTTAGTCCTGATCCAGCCTGACCCCGACCGGCTCATCCGGCCCACGGAGCGTGAAACCGATCAGCCAAATGTGCAGGTCTTAAGTGGCAAAACGCCCCGAGGTGACACTCACACTCACACACACTCACACACACACACACACACTCACATGTACACACTCACAGACAGCTGCAGCTCTGTGGTCAGACCACCTCAGTCGAGTTCAACACGAGTCCAAGAACTTCAACTTTAGACAAAGCAGCAGAGACGGTCGGACAGACGACGATAAAGACGCTAACATGAGGAAGAAGCTGCAGCTGGTGGCTCACAGATGTTTACACCAACACTCTGATTTAAAACTCCAATATTTCTCTGTTTTCAAACTCGATCCACGTTCACGCAGAGACGATTGAGCCCGCTGTAGTGAGCATGCCAGTCCCGTAGATGGCGATGTAGGTCTGCAGAGGAACAGCGCTGCTACAACACAAAGAAGAAAAACTTTAACAATCACAGACGCAGGAGTTTCTTTTCTGAACATTAAATCTGTGTGGATAGTTTAGTCTGGATAACGAAGTGAGCACGGAGAGCGTTTAGAAAACTTTCCACTCTGGTTTCAAAAGTTTGCAGATTTAAGCTCCAGGTACCGTTTCCATGGAAACAGGAGGCCGAAACACAATGAGAACTCTTCAGATTTGACCGTTTAAGGCCTCGTGTAAAGTAGGGCTGCAACAACCAATCGATTAAATCGCTGAAAATCAATAAAGAAATTCATTGTCAACTAATTTAATTATTGATTTTCATCTGCAATGAATCGCGAGTGTTTTGGTGCATGAAATTGTAGCTTACAGTCGGTTAGTTAGGAGGAGATGAGCCCGCTCTCTTGCTGTAAGCTACTGTGAGAGGAGCGACCGTCACTGCACATAACAACATGCAGAAGGATTCACAATGACAGCATCCACGGCGGCATCACTTCATGAACGACCAAAAACCTCCAAAAGCTGGGAGCATTTCACGCTCAACAAAGCAAAGCAAACAATCACTGCAAACATTTTCAGGCCAACTTCATCTGTCATGGGAGCACGACCTCTGACCTCTATGAAAGAGCTGAGCTGAGAAAGCACGTCGCCGTGTTGGAGACGGACGAAGACTCGCCTCGGTATAAAGATTATTTTAGTTTGTTACATTCAGCAGCACCTTATTTTATTAAATACTTTATAGACAGACGGTTACTACTCTGCTTTAAGCTAAATTGTAAAGGAAATTGCAAAAATGTGTCATTATCCGATTAATTGATGAATCATTTAAATATTCCCCCGATTAATCGATTATGAAAATAATCGTAAGTTGGAGTCCTAGTGTAAAGACAAAGACCTGGATCAGTTTTTCAGACTAAATCCATATGGACCATGAACCACGTCATTTGTCCCAGACTCTGATGAATGCAAGTAAAGGACACGAAGTGCAGAATGAAGGCAACTCAACACAGTTTCTGGACTCAACTGGATGAGGATGGTGTTGTTGATGATAATGACGGTGTGGATGGTGTTGATGGTGTTGATGGTGGAGTCAGTGGAGTCGGTGTCGTGCTCCTCTTGAAGCTCCTCCTCACAGCAGCTTCATCTCATTAAGAGCCCATTGATCTCTGATGTTTGTCCTCAGTCTTATCTCCGCTCATCATGATGGAGCTCCTTCAAGAACAAACAGAGGCCTTAAGCTCCTCGCTGCCTCACGAGAGAAGAAAGAGCTGACGGCTGAAGAGGTAGCAGGAGAAGAGGAGAGGACTTCAGATTATAAAGTCACCCACTCAGCAGATCATCCTCAGGAGCTGAGCAGGCTCACTAAACTTTACTCTCTTCATGTTTGGAGACGTTTAGTGAAGTTCAAACTCAGATTTTGTCTCAATAATGAAGTTTCATGAGCTCTACAGGAAGTCCAACATCAGACTGTTGTCCATCCTCACAGGACTGATTCATACTCTGAGGAGAGAGATGGAGTTTCTACACATGGACCCGTAAAAGGGTTTATCTCTGCTGTAAACATGTTCATCTCTGCAGTAAGCATGTTCATCTCTGCTGTAAACGTGTTCATCTCTGCAGTAAACATGTTCATCTCTGCAGTAAACGTGTTCATCTCTGCTGTAAACGTGTTCATCTCTGCAGTAAACATGTTCATCTCTGCAGTAAACATGTTCATCTCTGCAGTAAACGTGTTCATCTCTGCAGTAAACGTGTTCATCTCTGCAGTAAACATGTTCATCTCTGCAGTAAACGTGTTCATCTCTGTAGTAAACGTGTTCATCTCTGCTGTAAACGTGTTCATCTCTGCTGTAAACGTGTTCATCTCTGCAGTAAACGTGTTCATCTCTGCAGTAAACGTGTTCATCTCTGCAGTAAACGTGTTCATCTCTGCAGTAAACGTGTTCATCTCTGCAGTAAACATGTTCATCTCTGCAGTAAACATGTTCATCTCTGCAGTAAACGTGAACATTGAGGGTTATTAGCCTGAGGCAGTTTCAGTCTCAGCCCTAAGTGGACTTTTAAGAGACTTCAGCTGTCAGCTTGAGAATCTTTCTTGTGCTGCAGACTCTTATGGCCCTTTTCCACTAGCACGCCTTGGCCCTACTCTACTCGGCTCTACTCGATTAGCAGCGTGTTTCCACTAGCCTGGTACCTCCTAAAACAAGCTAGTTTTAGTACCTACTCCGCTCTGGTTCCAAGCGAGCTGAGTCCATACTAAAAGATGATGTCACCAACTGCTGGCTACTGATTGGTCAGACAATGTCGTCATCGATGAGTCATGAGCGCGACGACCTAGCGTGCTAGCAGTAGCTACCATTAGCTTACCCTCGTCCGTCTTTTCTTTGCAGCTGGATTGCTCTCGTCCTCTGCTTCATTCTGTTGTATAGCTTCCAAAACTCTCCTGTGCTTCTCAAGGGGTATTTCTTCTTACCACCTGCAGCCTTCTTCTGCTTTCCTTTTTTACTCAGTTTGTTACAAAAAGCCACAGATTGTTGTGTCGCGCTCAAAATGACGTCACTGCAGTGCCACCCCGTTGGGCAGGCGACTGTGGCTAATGGAAAAGCAGCACAAGGTGAGTAGAGTAGAGTAGAGCTAAAGGAAAAGGGTCATTGGTGTTGTTGATAACTTTAAGATCATGATGAAGTTTGATGTGAACTTTCCAGCTCTCTGTTATAAAGTTTTCTGCAGTCAGAGATGGACAACAGGCTGACGACAGAGTTTTTAATAAATGAGCCTAACTATTAACGTTTGTGTTACATGTGTCATGGAGAAAATGAAAATGGTTATTTCTGTTTTATTATTTCAGTCTAATGAGTGTTTGTGCAGCAGAGGATTAACCCTTTACTCAACAATAACCCTCACATGAGACAAAGGGGCATTCAGACAGTCAGACCCAGTTTACAACAAAGACCAGCACACACTCATTATGATGTGTGTGTGTGTGTGTGTGTGTGTGTGTGTGTGTGTGTGTGTGTGTGTGTGTGTGTGTGTGTGTTGAAGTTCAGTTGCTGTTCCTCCATCTTCACGTTTTTTCTGCAGTCTTTGAATAAAAGCCGAGCTCAGCAGGAATAATCCTGACGATGACCCTGCTTTGTCTCGTCTGTGTGTGTGTCTGTGTGTGTGAGTGTGTGTGAGTGTGTGTATGTGAGTGTGTGTGTCGCATTAAATCCAGCACACTGCTCCTCTATGTGGTGACCTCTGACCTCTGCAGGGCGATGTATAGTAACGTTCCTCCTCCTTTTCTTCCTCCTCTGCTGCAGCTCAGCTTTCATTCTGAGCTCAGACGGAGCTTTAAAACTTCAACCTAAAGTTTTTCTGAACCCTGAAATCACCTGGAAATCACCATTAAACTCTCCTTATAGTCCTTGAAATCACCATTAGACTCTCCTTATAGTCCTTGAAATCACCATTAGACTCTCCTTATAGTCCTTGAAATCACCATTAGACTCTCCTTATAGTCCTTAAATCACCTGGAAATCACCATCAGAGTCTCCTTATAGCCGTGAAATCACATGGAAATCACCATTAGACTTTTCTTATTGTCCCAAAATCACCATTAGACTCTGCTTATAGTCCTGAAATCACCATTAGACTCTCCTTATAGTCCTGAAGTTACCATTGACTCTCCTTATAGTCCTGAGATCACCATTAGACTTTGCTTATAGTCCTGAAATCACCATTAGACTGTCCTTATAGTCCTGAAGTTACCATTGACTCTCCTTATAGTGCTGAGATCACCAAAAGACTCTCCTTATAGTCCTGAATTCACCTTAAGACTCTCCTTGTAGTCCTGAAATCACCATTAGACTCTCATTATAGTCCCGGAATCACCATTAGACTCTTCTTATAGTCCTTAAATCCCCTTAAAATCTCCATTAGACTCTGCTAAAAGTCCTGAAATCACCTGGAATTCACCATTAGACTCTCCTTATAGTCCTGAAATCACGATTAGACTCTCCTTATAGTCCTTAAATCCCCTTAAAATCTCCATTAGACTCTCCTTTTGGTTTTGAAATCACCATTAGACTCTCCTTATAGTCCTGAAATCACCATTAGACTCTCCTTTTGGTTTTGAAATCACCATTAGACTCTCCTAATAGTCCTAAAATCACCATCAGTCTCCTTTTAGTCCTGAAATCACCATTAGACTCTCCTTATAGTCCTTAAATACCCTTAAAATCTCCATTAGACTCTCCTTATAGTCCTGAAATCACCATTAGACTTTCCCTGTAGTTTTGAATTCACCATTAGACTCTCCTTATAGTCCTGAAATCACCATTAGACTTTCCCTGTAGTTTTGAATTCACCATTAGACTCTCCTTATAGTCCTGAAATCACCATTAGACTTTCCCTGTAGTTTTGAATTCACCATTAGACTCTCCTTATAGTCCTGAAATCACCATTAGACTTTCCCTGTGGTTTTGAAATCACCATTAGACTTTCCCTGTAGTTTTGAAAACACCATTAGACCCTCCTTATAGTTATAGCTTATCATCATTCTTCATTGAGTATTTGTGAACTACAGCACAGGGCGTGCTAACAACAGCTAACAATTGTCTGATAGATCAACAAGTTTTATTCCGACTTTGTTCCTGATAACTCTGAGATTAAATGACTCCCACTTCCTTCTTCCCAGTTCAGAGGTTAATGGAACGCAGCATTAATGTTGCTGTGGCACTGAAGGATTGTGGGTAGTGTAGTTCTGATGCTTAAGGTATGAATGGCCTCTGACCTCTCTCAGAGGAGGACCACAGCCTGCTGATGAAGCTGCATGGTGCTGAAAGCAGGAGAGCAGGGCACTCGGTGGAAACAGGACAGCATCAGTAAAGAAGAGATTTAATAAACCAGCCAATCAGAGAGCAGAATCATCTGTTGCTATGGAATGACATGGACAGATCTCTCTCTCTCTCTCTCTCCACAGTCTTCATCGGCTTGTTCGCCCCTCTCTCTCTCTCTCTCCACAGTCTTAATTGCCTCGTTCGCCCCTCTCTCTCTCTCTCTGTGCAGATGTCTGGCTCCTTAATTTGCGTAGAGAGCAACAATCAGCCCCATCTGTCCCAGTTTTTACTTTCCTCCTCCCCCTGAAAAATCACCTCTGTGCCCCCCCACCCTCTAAATCTCCTCCTAAGCCCCCCCATACAGGACCGTGTCAGTGGCGTGGGGATTGAAAGCCAATCAAAAAGCTATAGAAGAGTGCTTTGGTGTGCATGGACACAATCGGGGGCCGGGTGGGGGGCTGGTGGGGCGGTGGGTGGGGCTGGTCTAAGGTTCCCCCCCCCCCCCCGTGTTTGTGGCTGCAGGCTCCTGACAGCCCTGAAAGAGGCCTGAGCAGAGACTTGGACAGATGGGACATCCGAGGGAGGAATAATCAGAGCTGCTGCTGCACCACCTCCACCAGCCTCTGTACAGCTATATCTACATCTGTACATCTATCTATACATCTACATCTGTGGCAGCAAACTCTAGGACTAAATCAGTCCGTCCACGTCCTCCCTCTGTCTCCCCCTGGTCATCAGTGTTGTTGCACACTGATCATTTTTGTTCTGCTGTCACTCCTGCAGATTTGACATCTTCACTCTGCTCCTGCTGTCGTGAGGCGTGTAACGAGTGACTGCCCTTAAGATGAAGGTGATGTCCTTCAGCACTGGGGCTGTAAATCTCCAGTTTCATGAAGATATGATACCAGATCCATTCTTTGGACAATGATATTTGCTGGGAGTGTTGCGAAATAAAAAATGACGAAATGAAATTCAAAGATGCACAAAATAAAAACCAGAGGGGCGCTGGAGATTTTTTACCCTCCTCCCCTACCGTAGCAAAACACTCGCTTCAAAATGGAGGGAGACGAGGTCGAGGAATTAGCTGACGCTCTTTCGTCAAATAAATCGGTTGTGTGGACCTATTTTGGCTTCCCATGTAAAAGACGAGAGAACGGTGAGAAGATTGCGGACAAAACAACAACCATGTGCAAAATATGCCGCTACAGTTCACCGTATACTGCAGCAACTACAACTACCAACTACTTTGAACTGGAGACAGGCAGCAACTGTTTGTTTGTGTAAGTCTGCATAAAAAACAATATTTGATTTTTGCATCTACTGTTGAGTTGACAGAATTTGATCATACTTGAAGATCAGAAGTATATGCACTGTTATAGGCTAAATATTATAGTTCACAGTTCAGACATTTATAGGTCTAAACTGCAGCTCTGAGGACTGCTATTTGTTTTCCTTTTCATTCAAGAATGTACTTATCCTGATTGTTACAACAACAAAGCACTTTTTATTGAGATTTTATGTTTGGATTTGCACTGTAGTCTAAATAAGGGGAAAAAAACTACAATTTTGTTTTTTTTCAAAGAGCATTTATTTTGTACTGATGCAGTAATATTTTTGTTTGTCTGCATTAGGAAGAAAATAAAGAAAATGAGATTTTTGCACAACTTCATACTGTTGGGGATTTTCTATAATCTTTATTTCGTATTGTTTCGTGAGTTGACCATTTTATTACACGCCTAATATTTGCTGATATAATGGTTGTAATGGTGTTGATGGTTGATGGTTGTGATGGCTACGCATAATATTTGCTTTTAATGTTTTATAGTTATATTACTAAAATGTGAAAAATGTGCTGACCTCTGGGTGTGATAGTTTATAGAGGATTATAACCATCTGTATGATTTAACGGTGTTTAAACATTAAAATTGAAAGTAAAGTGTCTTGAGTATAAATTGGGGCTATACAAATAAAGATTAATTGATTGATTGGCACATCGTGTTCTTTGTGTATTATATTAGGTAATGATGCAAAGCAATAATACAAGTTATTGAATCATTATTTTATTTTTATTATTTGTGACCTCCAACATTTGACTATCAAACTAAAATATGCTTCTTTGATTTTAATTAAAGCAAACATTTCTTATTTTCTAAGTAGAACTATTAACTGACTCAGCGTGATGATTTTGTTTTGCTGTGATGTCTGGTAACCAAAGTTTATATGTCAGTGTGATCAGACTTTAACTGTTTAATGGGCGGTGTGGCGGAAGAATAAGAATAAATTCTCGCTGTTTTCCTATTGTACTGTAATTTCATGAATCAGTGCTCTACTAAATAACTCACTACACTCTCCTGTCATCTTACCCGGATACAGCAGAGCTGTTTTCTGATTGGCTGATATGTCAAGCTCCCGTTTAGCTCTGTGATGCTAACAGCGTCTTGCTACACGTTCACACATAGATCTTTGTTACTCAGTGGATGCTAAATAATTCATTTTAAATCAGAGAAATACCATCTGTGGTATGAGGGAGAGCGTAAAGGTTCAAATGTGTCAAACTCTGAATGTTTGAGACTTCAGAGCCCGGAAGCTTGAGTCTCCTCAGACCTGTGGAGACCTCCTGAAGTCCTGACCTCAGATCAGCTGGCCTGCTCCTCCTTGACGTTCCTCCACAGTGATTGATGCTCTCATGTAAATCAGCTGATGGGCTGATTGATGGCGTCTTTGCGTGGAATAACAATCCTCTGGGTGATGAGTCCCTCAGACTGGAGTGCTCTCCTCGGCTCCTTTGTCCTGATCCTAAAGTGAACCATTGAGACGAGAGAGCCTGTGTCCTCCACCGCCTTTGTGAACCTCACAATGACCATTCAGCTCCGCTGGAGGTAGAGCTGCTGTTCATCTCCAAATGCAGCTCTGCAGCAGCCGAGCGTGAGGCCGGGAGAGGGGCGACCACAAAAAAACAGAAAATCAGAGAGGAGGCCATGGGATATATCAGAGGATTTATAACAGAGTTTATATCAGAGGATATATCAGAGGATATATAACAGAGTTTATATCAGAGTTTATATCAGAGGATACATAACAGAGTTTATAACAGAGTTTATATCAGAGGATATATAACAGAGTTTATATCAGAGTTTATATCAGAGGATATATCAGAGGATACTTAACAGAGTTTATATCAGAGGATATATCAGAGGATACATAACAGAGTTTATAACAGAGTTTATATCAGAGGATATATCAGAGGATATATCAGAGGATACTTAACAGAGTTTATATCAGAGTTTATATCAGAGTTTATAACAGAGTTTATATCAGAGGATATATCAGAGGATATATAACAGAGTTTATAACAGAGGATATATAACAGAGTTTATATCAGAGGATATATAACAGAGTTTATATCAGAGGATATATCAGAGGATATATAACAGAGTTTATAACAGAGGATATATAACAGAGTTTATAACAGAGGATATATAACAGAGGATATATCAGAGGATATATAACAGAGTTTATAACAGAGGATATATAACAGAGTTTATAACAGAGGATATATAACAGAGTTTATATCAGAGGATATATAACAGAGTTTATATCAGAGGATATATAACAGAGTTTATAACAGAGGATATATAACAGAGTTTATATCAGAGGATATATCAGAGGATATATAACAGAGGATATATCAGAGGATATATAACAGAGTTTATATCAGAGGATATATAACAGAGTTTATATCAGAGGATATATAACAGAGTTTATATCAGAGGATATATAACAGAGTTTATATCAGAGGATATATAACAGAGTTTATATCAGAGGATATATAACAGAGTTTATAACAGAGGATATATAACAGAGTTTATATCAGAGGATATATCAGAGGATATATAACAGAGTTTATAACAGAGGATATATAACAGAGTTTATATCAGAGGATATATAACAGAGTTTATATCAGAGGATATATAACAGAGTTTATAACAGAGGATATATAACAGAGTTTATATCAGAGGATATATAACAGAGTTTATATCAGAGGATATATAACAGAGTTTATATCAGAGGATATATAACAGAGTTTATATCAGAGGATATATAACAGAGTTTATATCAGAGGATATATAACAGAGTTTATAACAGAGGATATATAACAGAGTTTATATCAGAGGATATATAACAGAGTTTATATCAGAGGATATATAACAGAGTTTATATCAGAGGATATATAACAGAGTTTATATCAGAGGATATATAACAGAGTTTATATCAGAGGATATATAACAGAGTTTATATCAGAGGATATATAACAGAGTTTATATCAGAGGATATATAACAGAGTTTATATCAGAGGATATATAACAGAGTTTATAACAGAGGATATATAACAGAGTTTATAACAGAGGATATATAACAGAGTTTATATCAGAGGATATATAACAGAGTTTATATCAGAGGATATATCAGAGGATATATAACAGAGTTTATAACAGAGGATATATAACAGAGTTTATATCAGAGGATATATAACAGAGTTTATATCAGAGGATATATCAGAGGATACATAACAGAGTTTATAACAGAGTTTATATCAGAGGATATATCAGAGGATATATCAGAGGATATATAACAGAGTTTATAACAGAGGATATATAACAGAGTTTATTTGAAAGTATTTTAGAATAGAACAGAGGATAAGATGGTAAACAAGAGTATGACAGATTATAACAGAGTAAACCGGAGTAGAACAGAGAATAACAGAGAGTATTTATGAGTATTTCAGAGTAAACCAGGAGAGGGAAACAAACTGGAGTAGAAAGAAGCCATTAAAGTTCAGGCAGACTCAGCCGAGCTCCGAGAAAACAAACTGGATCATTGTCAGCAGAGTTCTGGTCCAAACTGTGAAGTCTGTCCTCAAATCCTTTAAAACACTCCTGGACCTGATCCAGACTAATGCTGCGTTCCAGTAACCTCAGAACTGGGAGTGACATCATCTCCGACTTATCAGCGTTCCAGTTGA
>JAZDUH010000383.1:38755000-38940000 GCA_036419115.1 Scarus forsteni
CATCACACTTCAGTGATCAGTGGAGGAGGATAAAGGGGGAGCAGACCCTCACCCATTCACCCAGGCCGGGAGGGGGGGGGGCAGCTTGTTAACTCCTCACTGAGGCCTCGAGTGTGTCCTCGGTTTACTGACGGGGCAGGATGAAGATTTACAGTCGTCATTACAGACTCTTGAACTCTGAACTGATGCTGAGAAACACCAGGGCTGTCATCAGGAGTTACTTTTTAAAAATTATTTTATTTGTATTTTATTTTGATTCAAAGCATCCAAATTATCACATGACGTAACAGCGTTCACCACAGATAATTCAGCTCCAAACCAAGTTCAAAATGTCCTTCTTACACTCAGTGTTTCAGTTTGAAGTGCCTGATATGATCAAAGTAAACAAACGCTGTAGCATCAGGGTGTAAAAAAAAGATTTACCACTTGGTGTCTCACCAAAACACATGAAATATTAAAGCAAACTCTTCAACATGTCCATCAAATATAAAAGAAATAAAAGAACAAACTGCTTAGACAGTTTCAACCCCACTAAACAAAGTCTGATCTGTACAGTCTTATGTACTGTAACCATCTTAAAATAAATGTTTTATTTACTCAGCGTAACACCCATTCACCCTCAGGCCCTGAATCAGCTCTCCATCTCCTGCTGATGCTTTTAGCCAACATCAGGATTCTCATTGTTTTATAGAAATCCCTTCTTCTTAAATTTTTCACATCAATCATGCCCAAAAACAACATTTAAAAACTGAACAGACTTTAGTATTTAATTATAAATAACACTTTAACTTTCTTGTCTATGAGTCTGAACTCTGAAACAGGACGGTCCTCCCCTGTTTGGTTTGGAAAGAGCAGCAGAAGTCTCAGTCTGGATCAGGACTGGAGGAGAGTCTTTGTGTGTCCTGACTGTCTCTGCTCTTTGTCCATCCTGAAGGTCAGATCCACAGCCTGAGGTCACTGAGCTGTGTGCAGCTGAACTGGGACACGAGGCCTTCAGGTTCTCCTTTTGCTTAGAATAATCTGCAGAATTTAAAGGTGCAGTGTGTAGAATGTGGCATTTTATACATCCTCCACATTTCGCCAAACAGAAACGGTGAATATCGGAGATATATGTTTTTATTTGTATGTAAAGTCGTCAAAATAGGAGAACAGTCATCCACATAGAACGTTTGTTTTGTTTTTATTTAGTTAGAAAAATCTTTATAAAAAAATTACATTACTGCGGGCCGCTGTTTCCTGTAGGCCGACATATTGATCCGCCGTGTTGTCTACGGGTGGTTTTTAGGGACAAAAAGAAAGAAACATGAATCTGTCCTTCTGTTCTGAAATCTACCTGAATGCAGGTGAAGAAGAGGAGAGGATGGCAGTGGATGCATAGAAAGTTGTTACTCTGTCCTCGGGATTCAAACTGAGTGTATAAACACACACACAACATAAACTGTGTGCTGTGTTCAGGATCCTTTTTGGTCTTCACAGGATTCCGTTGCTCAGCGACGAGACGTTTCGGCTACGGTTAGCTTCATTCTAGAATCTGAACGCTAGATGTCGCTAAAATGCTAAATTCTACACACTGCACCTTTAAGCTGCAAAACTTGAACGTTTTTAAATCTGAAATTTTCTAAATTTGTTATGATCAGCTTGATCATAACAACTGGAAACATTAAATGATTAGGGAGGCCAAATTATCACATTAATCGTGATTAATTAAATTGCCGCATTACGTTTTTTATTTTCGTTAATCTAATTTTAATCTGATTTCACTGTTTTGGTATTTTAGATGATAACACCTTAAAATACCAGAGCAGCTGGTGATTGGACGATCAGTCTGCTCGTCACACTCGTCACAGACCAATCACATCAAGCCACAGTATGACGTAGCAGCTAGACCCTGTTGTTAGCCGTTAGCTTAAACTACAAGTACGCCAGTCCTCAGACTATCGTCTTATCTCACGTTAAATGATTCCACACAGATGTGTCATCTGACACATGTGACATGAATCTGTCAACGACAAACCACCAAGTTCTCCTGTGAACTTCTGAGGAGGACATGTTTGATATCGTAGACCGGCTCTATTCAATTAGCGGCCCGAGGGCCACATGTGGCCCAAAAGCAACCCTCAAGTGGCCCCAAATCAGAGTGATGGGGACTTCAGGTCCGACATGAAAAACAGAAAAAACTTTTACAAACACTGACAAGGTCTTACAAAAGTTCCAACATTATTACAGACATTGAATGCAACACATTCTGAAAAGTCGCTGTTGCTCAAGTTACTTTTGATGCACTTTTAAATATAAACAAAAGATGGAGTTTTTAATCTGCACTTTTCATGTTCATACACACCTTAACATGTGTCTGTATTTACCTGTCATAATGTGTTTATGTTTTCTGTTTGAAGTGTTACATTTAAGGAAACAGTATTTCAGCAGAAGTTTAGTTTAGTTCTGCTTTTTATTGAGTTTTATCGAGTCTTTTCCTAAGTCCTTCTGAAGTCTCCTTCCTCCTTTCCTATGTCCTTCTGAAGTCTCCTGTCTCCTTTCCTAAGTCCTTCTGAATTCTCATTTCTCCTTTCCTAAATCCTTCTGAAGTCTCCTTTCTCCTTTCCTAAACCTCATGACGTTCTCCATCGGGGTGAATAAAAAGTGGTTAGGAAAGGTGGTTAGGAAAGGTGGTTAGGAAAGAACTTAGGAGGTGAGTATTGTTTACTATATTTCGAGGGTGGCCTCAGATGATGATCAGTCTGAGGTGAGCTCAGGTGAGGACAGGAAGGGGGCGTGTCCTGGTCCTGTTGTCTCTGGTGTAGTCATGGGGGGGGGTCGTCTCGTACACCTGCCCTCCAGAGTGAAGCCCCTCCCCTTCCTGTCCGGAGGTACAAAGGATGAAAAGGGTCGTCCCGCTGGGTGGCACCAGCTCAAGGTGACCACAGCAACCTGACCAGCTCCTGATGTGAGAACGGCCCACGGCCCATTTACCACGGGCTCCCCGGGGGCGGGGGGTGGCGAGGGGGCGGGGCCAGCCCGGGCGCTCTCTTGTTTTTGGCCGGCCCGTAATGTCAGGGTGAGAGCGTCGCACAAAGGAGAGAGTGAAGGTGGCACCGCGGGGCCGGCAGCTCGCTCATAATGACAGAGCTCTGGTTACACGTGTGTGCGTTAGAGCTCGGCCAATCAGAGAGCAGGAAACAGCCTCAGGACAGAAAACTACTACAGAACTACAAAAACAGGAAAATAACTTTATGAAAGAGAACAGGGGAGCTGAAGAGAAAACACTGGAGGTGAAATAAGACGTGAGGAAATAAACAGTTACAATAAACACGTGAATAAAGATTTAAAGTGAAAGAATAATGGACAATATAAAAAAGTTCTTTATGAACACTAAACAAAACAGAAACTGTAAAACAGAATGATCAGTGTTTCTCTGATAGACTGATAAGAATAATAAACAGATTCTGTTTTTATTATAATGAACCCTCTCATCAGTCCACGGAGGCTCCTCTGATGGTCTGAGTTCTGCAGGTCTGGAGGAGCTCGCCCTGCTTCAGCGGAGTTAAGATGTTAATGCAGCAGGATGGAGCTCCTCCTTCATCACCTCCTGCTGCTTCTCCTGCTGAGCTGCAGCTCCACCAGCTCCTCCTGCAGAGTCTCCACTTTACTGCTCTGAGTCTGAAGAACATGAAGAAAACCTGACACAGGAGCTCCATCAGGATCAGACAGACGTTCATGTCCCATAACAGAGTCACAGACATCCAGTCCAAAAAGAGATTATTACTATTATTATTATTATTATTATTATCATAATTATTATTATTATTATTATCATAATTATTATTATTATTAATATTATTATTATTATTATTATTATCATTATTATTATTATTATTATTATTAATATTATTATTATTATTATTATTATTAATATTATTATTATTATTATTTTTATTATTATTATTATTATCATAATTATTATTATTATTATTATTATTATTATTATTATTATTATTATTATTATTATCATTATTATTATTATTATTATTATTATTATTATTATTATTATTATCATTATTATTATTATTATTATTATTATTATTATTATTATCATTATTATTATTACTATTATTATTATTGCGATTATTATTATTATCATTATTATTATTATTATTATTATCATTATTATTATTATTATTATTATCATTATTATTATTATTATCATTATTATTATTATTATTATAATTATTATTATTATTATTTTTTTTTTTTTTAATTAACTGCATCAGATTATTTAAGTTCATGGTTACCTGGTGTTTGTGTTTCTGCTGAGTCAGCTGATATTAAGATCTACCTGTCATCACACCTGTGCCCTGCTGCAGTCTGTGGTAAATGTGGTCGTTTTTGGCCCTAAGGTGCTGAGTGTGATTATTCTGATCTCACAGATCAGAGCTGTTCTGTCTTCACAGGATGGAGGTCTGGGTGGAGCTGTGAGCTCTTTCCTCCCCTTCAGGTGGAAAGGTTTAGATTCCTGCACAACCTTTGACCCTCCTCACAGATATATAATCCCAGACGATTTTCAGTTCCCTCTGGAACGAATGCGATCAGGTCTGAGTCAGACTGGGGGCTCAGCCGAGGCAACAAGTGTCTTTTGGATTTTGTCCTAATGAGATTTTCTGCCCGTCCGTCCAGGACCAGGACTGCCCGCCCCCCTCCTCCAGTCCTGATCTCTCCCCCCCCACAGGATGTGAGTCTGTGGAGAAACATAGAGCTGCAGACTTAGAGCTGCTCTCAGCTGAAGATCAGAACCATCTGGACCCTCAGACCGGTCTGTAGAGCCCCCCCCCCACCCCCCCGCTCCTGTTTTGAAATCTGATCTTGTCGGCAGAAGCTGAAGGTCAGAGGTCATGGAGCATGACTGCTGCCAATTGTTGAGTTGACCTCTGACCCCTTCAGGGGGAGATGGTGGGTGTGCTTTGTGTCGGAGGTACAGTGAGGCCGAGGACGTTTAGAAAGTTACTTTACTACACCAAACATATTACAGTTACTTTATTACACCAAACATATTAAAGTTACTTTATTACACCAAACATATTAAAGTTACTTTATTACACTAAACATATTAAAGTTACTTTATTACACCAAACATATTACAGTTACTTTATTACACCAAACATATTAAAGTTACTTTACTACACCAAACATATTAAAGTTACTTTATTACACCAAATATATTAAAGTTACTTTATTACACCAAACATATTAAAGTTACTTTATTACAGCAAACATATTAAAGTTACTTTATTACACTAAACATATTAAAGTTACTTTATTACACCAAACATATTAAAGTTACTTTATTACACCAAACATATTAAAGTTACTTTATTACACCAAACATATTAAAGTTACTTTACTACACCAAACATATTACAGTTACTTTATTACACCAAACATATTAAAGTTACTTTATTACACCAAACATATTAAAGTTACTTTAGTACACCAAACATATTAAAGTTACTTTAGTACACCAAACATATTAAAGTTACTTTATTACACTAAACAAATTAAAGTTACTTTATTACACCAAACATATTAAAGTTACTTTATTACACCAAACATATTAAAGTTACTTTAGTACACCAAACATATTAAAGTTACTTTAGTACACCAAACATATTAAAGTTACTTTAGTACACCAAACATATTAAAGTTACTTTAGTACACCAAACATATTAAAGTTACTTTATTACACTAAACAAATTAAAGTTACTTTATTACACCAAACATATTAAAGTTACTTTATTACACTTATTATTATTATTATTATTATTATTATTATTACCAAACATATTAAAGTTACTTTATTACACCAAACAAATTAAAGTTACTTTATTACACCAAACATATTACAGTTACTTTATTACACCAAACATATTAAAGTTACTTTATTACACCAAACATATTAAAGTTACTTTATTACACCAAACAAATTAAAGTTACTTTATTACACCAAACATATTAAAGTTACTTTATTACAGCAAACATATTAAAGTTACTTTATTATACTAAACATATTAAAGTTACTTTATTACACCAAACATATTAAAGTTACTTTATTACACCAAACATATTAAAGTTACTTTATTACACTAAACATATTAAAGTTACTTTATTACACCAAACAAATTAAAGTTACTTTATTACACTAAACATATTAAAGTTACTTTAGTACACTAAACATATTAAAGTTACTTTATTACAGCAAACATATTAAAGTTACTTTAGTACACCAAACATATTAAAGTTACTTTATTACACCAAACATATTAAAGTTACTTTATTACACTAAACATATTAAAGTTACTTTATTACACCAAACATATTAAAGTTACTTTATTACACTAAACAAATTAAAGTTACTTTATTACACCAAACATATTAAAGTTACTTTATTACACCAAACATATTAAAGTTACTTTATTACACCAAACATATTAAAGTTACTTTATTACACCAAACATATTAAAGTTACTTTATTACACCAAACAAATTAAAGTTACTTTATTACACCAAACATATTAAAGTTACTTTATTACACCAAACATATTAAAGTTACTTTATTACACCAAACATATTAAAGTTACTTTATTACACTAAACAAATTAAAGTTACTTTATTACACCAAACATATTAAAGTTACTTTATTACACCAAACATATTAAAGTTACTTTATTACACCAAACATATTAAAGCTACTTTATTACACTAAACATATTAAAGTTACTTTATTACACCAAACATATTAAAGTTACTTTATTACACCAAACAAATTAAAGTTACTTTATTACACCAAACATATTACAGTTACTTTATTACACCAAACATATTAAAGTTACTTTATTACACCAAACAAATTAAAGTTACTTTATTACACTAAACATATTAAAGTTACTTTAGTACACCAAACATATTAAAGTTACTTTAGTACACCAAACAAATTACAGTTACTTTATTACACCAAACATATTAAAGTTACTTTATTACACCAAACAAATTAAAGTTACTTTATTACACCAAACATATTAAAGTTACTTTATTACACCAAACAAATTAAAGTTACTTTATTACACCAAACATATTACAGTTACTTTATTACACCAAACATATTACAGTTACTTTATTACACCAAACATATTAAAGTTACTTTATTACACCAAACATATTAAAGTTACTTTATTACACCAAACATATTAAAGTTACTTTATTACACCAAACATATTAAAGTTACTTTATTACACCAAACATATTAAAGTTACTTTATTACACCAAACATATTAAAGTTACTTTATTACACCAAACAAATTAAAGTTACTTTATTACACTAAACATATTAAAGTTACTTTAGTACACTAAACATATTAAAGTTACTTTAGTACACCAAACATATTAAAGTTACTTTAGTACACCAAACAAATTACAGTTACTTTATTACACCAAACATATTAAAGTTACTTTATTACACCAAACAAATTAAAGTTACTTTATTACACCAAACATATTAAAGTTACTTTATTACACCAAACATATTACAGTTACTTTATTACACCAAACAAATTAAAGTTACTTTATTACACCAAACATATTACAGTTACTTTATTACACCAAACATATTACAGTTACTTTATTACACCAAACATATTAAAGTTACTTTATTACACCAAACATATTAAAGTTACTTTATTACACCAAACATATTACAGTTACTTTATTACACCAAACATATTAAAGTTACTTTACTACACCAAACATATTACAGTTACTTTATTACACCAAACATATTAAAGTTACTTTATTACACCAAACATATTAAAGTTACTTTATTACACCAAACATATTAAAGTTACTTTATTACACCAAACATATTAAAGTTACTTTATTACACCAAACATATTAAAGTTACTTTATTACACCAAACAAATTAAAGTTACTTTAGTACACTAAACATATTAAAGTTACTTTATTACACTAAACATATTAAAGTTACTTTAGTACACTAAACATATTAAAGTTACTTTATTACACTAAACATATTAAAGTTACTTTATTACACCAAACATATTAAAGTTACTTTATTACACCAAACAAATTAAAGTTACTTTATTACACTAAACATATTAAAGTTACTTTAGTACACTAAACAAATTACAGTTACTTTATTACACCAAACATATTAAAGTTACTTTATTACACCAAACAAATTAAAGTTACTTTATTACACCAAACATATTAAAGTTACTTTATTACACCAAACATATTACAGTTACTTTATTACACCAAACATATTACAGTTACTTTATTACACCAAACATATTACAGTTACTTTATTACACCAAACATATTAAAGTTACTTTATTACACCAAACATATTACAGTTACTTTATTACACCAAACATATTAAAGTTACTTTATTACACCAAACATATTACAGTTACTTTATTACACCAAACATATTAAAGTTACTTTATTACACCAAACATATTAAAGTTACTTTATTACACCAAACATATTAAAGTTACTTTATTACACCAAACATATTAAAGTTACTTTATTACACCAAACATATTAAAGTTACTTTATTACACCAAACAAATTAAAGTTACTTTATTACACCAAACATATTAAAGTTACTTTATTACACCAAACATATTAAAGTTACTTTATTACACCAAACAAATTAAAGTTACTTTATTACACCAAACAAATTAAAGTTACTTTATTACACCAAACATATTAAAGTTACTTTATTACACTAAACATATTAAAGTTACTTTATTACACTAAACATATTAAAGTTACTTTATTACACTAAACATATTAAAGTTACTTTAGTACACTAAACATATTAAAGTTACTTTATTACACTAAACATATTAAAGTTACTTTATTACACTAAACATATTAAAGTTACTTTAGTACACTAAACATATTAAAGTTACTTTATTACACTAAACATATTAAAGTTACTTTATTACACTAACAATATTTAATTACAGTGTGGAAACACACCCATGTATAATCCCTTTTCACACGTGCAGTTACTCAGTAAATGTGTTTATAATCTTTGCAGGATTTGATTTTAGTTTTGTTTCCAAACCCTCTGTATATTTTTTTATTTTATATTTTATGTCTAATATAGGTAGAGTAATGTACATGCTGCTATTTTTTATACTAAAGTCTATTTTTTATTTTACTAATGCTGAATAAAGGTTTATTCTATTCTATTCTAAACAAATCTTTCCCTATCATTGACAGAGTGAGACAAGCTCAAAAATACCTTTTTTGTGTCTCTGCGTCCAGTGGCTGGCTCCCAGCTGTTAGCTCCGTAGGTAGCTTAGCTCAATGGTTGGAGGTCAATAGGAGTCAGAGCCGGACTGATGAAAGTGGACAAAACACTCCTTACAGTGGTCCAGAGGAGGGTGTATTAGCACGTGAAGTAAATCCAAATGGTTATAAAACATTTTAAAAGACGTGTTTTCTTTTCAACCCTTTAATATAACGTTTTGATGAACAGACCTGTGCATGTGCAGAGCTCCGGGGAAGGATCTCCGGTGCACAGCAGCAGCAGCCGGAAAAAGTAGCAGGAGCATATAAGAGTTTTGTAAACCAGTGACTTTTTTGGTGAAAGGAAAAACATCATGCCTGTGTCAGTAAACTCTCGTTCAACTTCCTCATCCATCGTGGCTCTGGCAGCTGTTGCGAGGCTACATAAACATGGTTACGTCCGAGCGTCGCCTTCTTCCGGCTTCTACTGCTGTTCCCCGGAGCGCTGCACATGCGCAGGTCTGTGTGTATCAAAACGTTATTTTAACTGGTTGAAAAGAAAACACGTCTTTTAAAATGTTTTATAACCATTCGGATTTACTTCACGTGCTAATACGCCCTCCTCTGGACCACTGTAAGGAGTATTTTGTCCACTTTCATCAGTCTGGCTCTGACTCCTATTGACCTCCAGCCATTGAGCTAAGCTAACTATGAAGCTAACAGCTGGGAGCCAGCCACTGGATGCACAGACACAGAAAAGGTATTTTTGAGTTTATCTCACTTTGTCAATGACAGGGAAAGGGCGTGGGTCCAAAATCATCGGAGTATTCCTTTCACACATCAGTGATCATCATCGGCCTCCTCACAGCTCCAGAATAAAATCACATTAACAGACGTGAGGGGGTTAGTGATGGACGACGGGACAGGAAACTTTATTCCAGACTGTCTTCACTCTGCTGCGTGACTCTCTGAAGGTCATCAGACTGATGTTTTCTCCTCCTCTGTAGTTTACCTTTCCTCTCCTGATCTCCTCCTCTGTAGTTTACCTTTCCTCTCCTGATCTCCTCCTCTGTAGTTTACCTTTCCTCTCCTGATCTCCTCCTCTGTAGTTTACCTCTCCTCTCCTGATCTCCTCCTGTGTAGTTTACCTTTCCTCTCCTGATCTCCTCCTGTGTAGTTTACCTTTCCTCTCCTGATCTCCTCCTCTGTAGTTTACCTCTCCTCTCCTGATCTCCTCCTCTGTAGTTTACCTTTCCTCTCCTGATCTCCTCCTCTGTAGTTTACCTCTCCTCTCCTGATCTCCTCCTCTGTAGTTTACCTTTCCTCTCCTGATCTCCTCCTCTGTAGTTTACCTCTCCTCTCCTCTCCTGATCTCCTCCTCTGTAGTTTACCTTTCCTCTCCTGATCTCCTCCTCTGTAGTTTACCTTTCCTCTCCTGATCTCCTCCTCTGTAGTTTACCTTTCCTCTCCTGATCTCCTCCTCTGTAGTTTACCTTTCCTCTCCTGATCTCCTCCTCTGTAGTTTACCTTTCCTCTCCTGATCTCCTCCTCTGTAGTTTACCTTTCCTCTCCTGATCTCCTCCTCTGTAGTTTACCTCTCCTCTCCTGATCTCCTCCTCTGTAGTTTACCTTTCCTCTCCTGATCTCCTCCTGTGTCTCACCTGTCCTGTTTCACTCACCTGTGTCTCTGTAGAAAAAGGTCGATTCAGTTTTAAAATAATTTATGTCATTTTTCCTCCTGCGCCGGAGGGTTAGGGTTAACTCTAAACACTGATTATTAATGTCCAATAAAGTGTTTTAATTTGATTCATGAACTCCAGTCCTGATCTTTAGAGTAAATGTTTTTAATTTGAGTTTTTAACCCTCTCAGTGCCTCCTTAAATCTCCAGAGCTCGACGTGTTTCAGATGGACGATAAAGAAAATAAATCAGGACTTCTGTTTGTTAATTCTTCATAAATGCATTCATCTCTTCATCAGAGTTTAGACTTAAATCAGTCTGAGGCTCGCTGTAAACGTGTTTAGTTATGGGGAGGATGAAAATATGACAGAGAGCAGCTTTGATTTTAACCCTTTATTCTCCAAAGTAAAAGTTTTTATTATATTTTACCGTCTGGTTATAATCACTGATGAACAACAACACAAATTAAAATTCACTTTTATTTTTGTTCAGATGTGTCGTAACTTCAGATTTAATAAAAACATTTTCAACCAAAGTAGTTTGAATTTTTTTATTATTATGAATATTTTATTAAATTATTATCCTTAACTAATCTGAAAACATTTAATATATGGACCTAATTGTATTTTAACCCTTTCAGTGCTGCTGTGAGCACCGAGCCTGTTTAGAGGAAAATAAAAATGAATTTTTACAAACTAAGAGTTTTTCTGTACGTCACAGTCTGGGATTGTTGTTAACGTTACATACATTTACAAATATTTACTCTGTTCATAATAAATTTATTCTATTTTCTAAATCAAAAATCAGTGGACTGATAAAATCTGCTATGAAGGTGATAGGTCGGAGAGACCGCCCCTCTCTCCAGTCTGTTTTTAATACTGTCGTCCTGAACAGGCACAGAAAATCCTGAACGATCCTTCCCATATTCTTTTTCAGGAATATGAACTTCTGCCTTCAGGGAGGCGACACAGAGCAGCTTATTTATTTCCACCCTTTATCCATGGTTTTATTTCTCTACTTGTTACTCCATTTTTTAACTTGTTTCTACATATTTACTTATTTATCTGTTTCTACTTGTTCTTTATCAGTTTTTATTTATCCGGCTTTTACCCATGTTTGCTCTTATCACTGTAACTCCTTTTTAACTTGGTTCTGCTTATTTTCTCTGCTTACTGTGACGAGCTCTGCACTTTAACATCCTTGTGAAATAACTTCTCACCATGCTCGCCGCCGACCTCTTGCTAATGTTACCGTTTTATGCTGTCTAGTAATTTTGTTATTTAGAATATTGCATCCTTGGCCAGTAGTACTGCTGTCTAAGACAAAGTTCCTGCAAGGGACAATAAAGTTGATCTATCTATCTATCTATCCATCCATCTATCTATCTATCTATCTATCTATCTATCTATCTATCTATCTATCTATCTGTCTGTCTGTCTGTCTGTCTGTCTGTCTGTCTGTCTGTCTGTCTGTCTGTCTGTCTGTCTGTCTGTCTGTCTGTCTGTCCGTCCGTCCGTCCGTCCGTCCGTCCGTCCGTCCGTCCGTCCGTCCATCCATCCATCCATCTATCTATCTATCTATCTATCTATCTATCTATCTATCTATCTATCTAGACGGTGAACTATCTAGTATCTCTAGTTTCTTTTCTCTTGTTTTTGCCTTCTGCAGCGTGCTGTATGTAAAGCGTGTTTGACAATAAATCTGACTTTGACTTTTAATGCAGATCATTTATATTTCCTGTCATCTCCTCAATTTAAAGAGGTCAAAGTTCACAAAGTTTGATCTGAATGTTTCTGTTCAGTCTTTAAGTGTGTGTGTGTGTGATTGACAGGTCATCCTCCCGCGTGCTGCCTTCAGGTAGCTGAAGCTTTGACCTCTGACCTCACTCAGGAGGAAGTGACCGTGTGGTTCAACTCCCCGAGGCGGGGGGGGGGGGGCTGTCAGGGGTTAAGGTGGATTTCTTTTTTCTGATGGTTTGATGTCCACAGGCGACCTCTGACCTCCACAGCCTGACCACACGCTGCTGCCCCCCCCCCCCCCCCCCCATCAGCCCAACCTCAAGGCCAAACCATCAGTCCGCGAGTCCACAGCGGCTCCATCAGTCCGCGAGTCCACAGCGGCTCCATCAGTCCGCGAGTCCACAGCGGCTCCATCAGTCCGCGAGTCCACAGCGGCTCCATCAGTCCGCGAGTCCACAGCGGCTCCATCAGTCCGCGAGTCCACAGCGGCTCCATCAGTCCGCGAGTCCACAGCGGCTCCATCAGTCCGCGAGTCCACAGCGGCCCCATCAGTCCGTGAGTCCACAGCGGCTCCATCAGTCCGTGAGTCCACAGCGGCTCCATCAGTCCGTGAGTCCACAGCGGCTCCATCAGCGTTAGGCTCGCACCTGAAAACTGATTTATTCAAACAGAAACACGATCAGACTGAACCTCATCAGTCCACATGGTTTTCTGTCTCTCTGGACGTCCTGTCGGCTTCTCCTCCCTCTGTATGTCAGCAAATGCAGATTGGAGTATGACAAAGCAGTTACACTCTACGACCACAGAGGGCACTAGAGAGCAGAAAGCTGGAATAGAGCTTCAAATTCAAAGAAGAAGACACTGCTGTGTGTTATCTGCCCTTAGCTAATGTCCCTCTGACACTGATTCACCTGCCCCCCCCCCAGCAGGTGGTGCAGTCTTTATCTCCAGTGTAAATACGTCGGCCCTGACACACCTGCCTGCCCCTCATCTGTGTTTGTCAAAGGCTCTGCTGTCCACCCTCAGTCCACGAGGGGACCGCCACGTTCCTTCCATATTGACCTATGGCAGGAACGTTAGCAACCTGGCTAACGTCTGCAGGGTTCACTTACATGGCCTCATGTGTCCTCAGGTGGAGGATAAAGTTCGATGTTGTGCCTCTTTTTCACTTATCGAAGGTCGTGCACTTGGTGTGTCTTCATTTTCCATCTGATTGAAATTCTTTCTATGCAAAGAAAATAACTTTGGGCTCAGGAGACGTCCTGCCCACTGATCATCACTGTAGACCAGCGGGGGGCAACTTTAATGACCAAGAGGGTCACAGAAAACCGTTTTTCCCAGCCTGAGGGCCACACTGATACACATTTTCAGAAATTCTCCAGGGGAAAAAGGATGTTGGATAAATACCATTAGAGAATATTAATTAATCCTAAAATTATCATACCAATATTCATATGTTACATGACAAATAAAAGTTATTATACATAATCAAATGAACCTGACACAGAATGCAAGCTGATTTAGCCAAAATACATGGAATTAAAGTCGATGAAGCTATTTTCAAATCAATGAAATGATGAGTGTTCCCAGATTTCTAAAGCTCAAATATTTTGTTGCTGCCATATTTTAAATATAAAATTGAGTAATTCTTGATATAATGTTCCAATGCTTCATGAAAGAGATTTAGAGACACTATAACAGCAAAGTAAGGTCATAAAAAAACATACAAAAGCCAATAAATGTCATAAATATCAGTCAAGATTATATAAAATTATTTTGATTAGATATTTGACTTTTCTTCATATTTACATTTGCTGATTTTTGAAAAGGACTGGTGGGCCACATTTAGTGAGGCGGAGGGCCATATGTGGCCCCTGGCCGCCAGTTGCAACTCGACTCACGAGTCTGAGTCGAGTTGTGAGTTGTCTCATTAGCGGCTCAAGTCGAGTCCGAGTCCTTATGACTCGAGTCCAATCGTCAGGAAGTAATTGTGAATTCTGCCAAGGAGGTTATGTTTTCAGGAGAGTTTGTTTGTCTGTCTGTGAACAAAATAACTCAAAAAGTTATGGATGGATTTGGATGAAATTTTCAGGAAATGTTCAGCATGGCAAAAGGAAGAACTGACTTGATTTTGGTGTTGATCCAGATCAGTGTCTGGCCGCCATGATGAAAAATGTGATTTCTGTGAATAACTACTGAACTAAAACAGATATCATTATGAATCCAGTTGTTAATGGTATGTTTTCATGGTCAATGAATCTAAATATTTAGATGAAATAGAGGTAGGACTAATATTTATGGTCAAAATCACAATGTGGGTGAGGACTGTGGCGCTGGTGGAGGCCTGCGCTCTCTGAGTGCTTTTCTAGTTTTGTCTGTTATATTTGCTGGAGGCTGATGGAGTCATCATCTTCATCATCATCTTCATCATCATCTTCATCATCATCTTCATCATCATCTTAATCATCATCTTCATCATCATCGTTTAGATCAGGGAGCAGTGCTTTGTTAAAAAGTGCTGTTTGGATGTTTAAAGATGTGCAGCGCATATGTGTGTGTGTGTGTGTGTGTGTGTGTGTGTGTGTGTGTGTGTGTGTGTGTGTGTGTGTGAGTGTGTGTGAGTCTGTATAGAGATCAGGATTTAGGGGGATGAGAGGTCCTGACTCCAAACCTCTTAAAGACTGTGTGAGTGTGTGTTGGGGGGGGGGGGGTGACCTCTTGTCATGTCACGTGCACTCTGACAGCGTGCACGAGAGCTGCAGACACTCTGAGGGTCTTTTATTGAAGACTCAGTGAAGTCAGAGGTGGTCCTAAACTCAGATCAGTTCTGTTGAAGACCTGGTCCACAGGAACACAGAGCTCCTTGTAGACGTCTGCACATGCTCAGTGTGCACATGCTCAGTGTGCACATGCTCAGTCTGCACATGCTCAGTGTGTGCACATGCTCAGTGTGATACATGCTCAGTCTGCACATGCTCAGTGTGATACATGCTCAGTGTGTGCACATGCTCAGTGTGTGCACATGCTCAGTGTGATACATGCTCAGTCTGCACATGCTCAGTGTGCACATGCTCAGTGTGTGCACATGCTCAGTGTGTGCACATGCTCAGTGTGATACATGCTCAGTCTGCACATGCTCAGTGTGATACATGCTCAGTCTGCACATGCTCAGTGTGATACATGCTACAGCTGATTTACTTTCCAAACTTTGTTTTAAATGTAAAAACAAACAAACCAGGAGGACATGTTGACAGTTCAGTTGTTAATCTGCAGATTTTTACAGAAGCAGTTTTGAAACAGTCAGTGTGGAGAATATGATTATTTCAGTGAGGAATTATTTTGTGTATTTTTGTGTGACGGCGTATTAGGGCCACTTAGAGAAAAAACAACACATCAAGAATAATTAGTCCAGTATAGTTCAGTGAAGGAGGAGAAGTGGGAAAAGTGTGAGGTGGTGGAAATACAGAGGAGAGAAACAGAACATAACGGTAAAGTGTCCGACCTGTTAGTGGTTAACTCTAATAATGCTGCAGCTACAGGACAGACTGAACATTTATGCCATAACGAACCACAACGGAAAAACAACAACAAATGTTTTTACAACTTTCACACAAGAGTTTGTGTTGAAGAGGTAAAGATAACAGTAAGGGCTCTTACATTTGTGTCATCTGCTGCTCTGGGTGTTGAAGCTCTGCTCTGCCATTTTCAATTCAGGCGCTTTGCATTGTGGGTAACAGCAGGTGAAGCAGACTGGTCTGAAGCAGACTACCTGGATTTAACTAATCAAACAGGTCTGAGCCTCCTGTTGGATAATTCCTGCATGGGTGATTATCTTTGAGCTGAAACAAGTTCTTTAACTCCAGCTGATGACATGAGCAGCTTCTCATTTCTTCAACAACCATGTCAAAGACACATCCTGTGGTCGTGGAAAAGATGTTAGTCTGTTTAAGAAGGGTCAAATCATTGGCATCAAGCAGAGAAAACATCTAAGGCAGCGGCGATTGCTCTAAGACTGCAAGTGAAGCTCAGCTTCCCCTAAAATGTCCCCAAAAAGTGTTGATATGTCCTGCTGTGTGTTCATTTCATTGACTAAATATGCTCTAGAATACCTTCATCTTTTGTTCAGAATCAGCTACTTATCACAGGTAACTGGAGCGACTTCCTTCTCATTCATCCCCGCAGCGTCTCAGCGCTTTAACACAGTCGGACGCTGAGCGTCTTCTGACTTCGATGGGGAAGCGTAGAGTGGGTTGTTCCACTGTGGAAACTGGACGGTCATTGGATAAACGCTGGGCTTTGTCCCGCCCATCGGACGCTCAGCGTCTCTGGGGGTCTATGAGGCAGTGGGCTGGCCTGGACGCTCGGCTTCTGCATGATGATTGGATGATCTGTCTGAGGCCGAATCCCTTTTTGATTGACAGTGAAATGAGCCAATCAGCAATCTCGAAGTATAACCCTCCACCGGGGCATTTTCTAAGTTTTACAATCAGTTGTTGCGGACTGATCCGGAGGCTTTATCGATCACAAGCGACTTTATCTTTCTTAAAAACGACTAGCACTGTGTTTGAAGATTCTCTCCCGTCACTTTTTCTTTTCACAAACAAGCAGCTGCAGAGCCTCTAACCCTGTCACTCACACTCACAGCCTGTCAAACAGTAGTCTCACGTAGCTGCTCCAGCTGCTAGCAAGCTGCACATCATGGCAGATAGTATGAATGTTGGAGACCAGATTTTGGCGAAGCCATCTGACAGTCTTCCTTACGAAGAGAAAATCAGAATTAAACAGCAGGGCAGGTCAACTCCTAAGATTGATTTAGTTTAAAAGGTGGGGAAAAGTAACAGGTCTTTTCAGCATTCCTGGTATGACAAGGTGAGCTGGCTCACTGGAAGTGCTGTCACAAATAAAATGTGTTGTCTGGTCAAAAGTGGGTTTTGGGGAATAAAATCCCTTGAAAAGACACCTAGTTGGTACAACAGGGTCACAGATCATTTACATAAATAAACAAATTTATGATGTAGGCCGGGGAAAAAATGAGCTTCCCCTCCTTGACTGACCAGCAGCCGCCACTGATTTAAGGAGATTGAAGAAACTACTAAAACTGGGTTAAGAACTGTCCAACACATTATTAAAAACTGGAAGGATAGTGGGGAACCATCGTCTTCAAGGAAGAAATGTGGTCAGAATAAAATCCTGAATGATGGTGATCGGTGAATCACTTAAACGTTTGTCCAAATCAAATCAAAGAAAAACAACAGTAGAACTCAGGGGTGTGTTTAATAGTGAAAGTAAGAGCATTTCCACACACACAATGTGAAGGGAACTCAAGGGATTGGGACTGAACAGCTGTGTAGCCTTAAGAAAACCACTAATCAGTAAGGCTAAGCAGAAAAAAGGCTTCAGTTTGCTAGGGAGCATAAAGATTGGACTGTGGAGGACTGGAAGAAGGTCATGTGGTCTGATGAGTCCAGATTGACCCTGTTCCAGAGTGATGGGAGCATCAGGGGAAGAAGAGAGGCAGGTGAAGTGATGCACCCATCATGCCTAGTGCCTACTGTCCAAGCCTGTGGGGGCAGTGCTGTGATCTGGGACAAATCTGTGACATTGGAGAAGCTTAAAGAAACAATGAGACAGAGAATGAGACTGAAATCAAAGATAAAGGAGGAACAACGAAATATAAGAGAGTGAGCTTTATGTCCAGGCTACAGCACGGTCTGAAAATAATGTTTAAACTATCTGAATATTTAATTTTTTGAATAGAGCTTCATCAAAGTGTCCATAGACCTGACATAGACCTGCTCTGGCCTCTGTTACCTGCTGCAGAGCATCAGCACGCTGCAGAGATGATGTTGCTGCTCGAGTGCACATGCACAGGCATCCCCCCCCCCCACTCACACAGATCTGATTTCAGCCTCTCGTCTCTGAGAGCTGTTAGTGTGAAAGGACTTAAAGAAAACAGCGTGAAGCAGTGAAAAAGCCATTAAAAGAATATTTTCCCTGCTCTCCTTTGTGCGTCTGCGCTCGGCCTCGCTGCAGCACCAAACCACACAAACAAATGCAAATGGGGGGGGGGGGGGCAGGACCCCCGCTCGAGAGAGGGCCTGAATGGGCTCTAAAGGAGAGCCTAATTAATCTAAGTACAGCACCAATAGGCCCACTTGGAATTTTTTTCACCCCTTTATCTGAATGGGAGGGCGGGGGGGGGGGAGGCAGAAGGGGGGGGGGACAAAATAAAGAAAAAGAGAAAGAAAAGAGAAGAAAGAAAAGAGAGGATCAGGCCTCCACCTTTTCTGTCCGAGGACCCGCCTCATTCAGACCCTCCATGTTTAACAGAGCCCCCGCTGGAATCAATCACTCTAATTTTACAATCCTGCAGCCCCCCCCCCCCCTCCTGCACAGAAACACCTCAGCCTGATTCAGACCCTCTCTGAAAATGCAGAGCATCACAGGCAGTGCGTGCACGTGTGCGCGTGCACATGCGTGGCGGTGTGGTCAGGTGCTGGCGGGCTGCGGCGGGACAATGGCAGCAGAAGGCTGCAGCTGAAGGCCGGGGTAAATCAGTAATGGAGCTAAAGGGCAGACGCCTGTGGGGAGTGAGGCTCTAAAGCTTTAAGAGGCTCATTCATGCCGCCTCACGGCCTCAATCGCCTCCTTCACAATCACTTGAAAGGATGAGCTCAGGGTGTTCCGAAACAAAGTGGAAATCACTCTGCCTTTCAGCGCCTCTAATAAGCTTTTAACTATTTTACATCAGCCGCTCCCTCGTCTCTGTGGCCGCCGGGCGAGCCCAGACTCAAATGTCTGATTTATACTTTTCTTCACGCTGATGTTTGTTGGAGAGCTTTATGATCCAACGGAGAAGGAGAGGCATTATTCAGGCTGCTTTATTACCACATCAACAGCCTTTTAACCTGCAGAGAAATGAACACATCGATTATCATCATGATCATACATGTGTCATGATCCTCGGACGTGTCTGTGTGAAGAATGGTAAATTAAAAGTCTGTAATGCTGACACTGAAAAAGTTTCTGAGTCTACATTTCTTGGACGCTAACATGGAAACATTGAAAACATTAAAGGGAAAATCTCAAAATCACTTGTAATCCTGTTAAATCCAGAAATGTGTTGAATTCCAAGGCCTTGCATTTGATCTACGACTCATTGATTGTTCCCTGTACATCTTACTGTGTGGAGTTGTGTTGATTCACCTTTAAAACCATAAACGGAGCCACTTTTTCTTAATTCTCATGTTATGAAATTTTCAGATCTGTTTTATTATAAAATAATGTAAATTATGTTGAAAGTAAAATCTAAAAAGCTCCCTGACTCAGTACAGAGGTTCTTTTTGATTCAGGACGGTCTGTATGATCTCAGAGGGGTTTGAACATTTACTGAACAAAAGTTAAAAAAGGTTAAAAAGGAGACATGTCTCTGTTATTGGAGTTAAACTCTGTAATGATGCCAACATTTAACAACGTGTCATTCTGTTTTGTTGTTAAGAAAATGGTTTGTAAAACTATTGTTGAAGCTAATAAGTGTGATTAATTTTCTGTGCTGTTTCATCTTTGCTTTGTTGGAGGTTGGTAGCCTAAAAAAAGTTGACAATATAAGATTGACCTTTAGAAGCAATCTGCCTCTGCCTGTCAGTCATTATTCAACACATGATTCTTGGTTTTGTGATTTTGTGTATAATGTCAATATTGTGTTCAATATTTGGTTTTGTCATGACTGAATAAACACAATAAAATAAAAGAACCTTCAGCTCTGATAGAGAGGATGTGAAGATGTCAGCTGCTGTGACACGTTGGTGTAACTCTGAACTGTGAGGTTAATAACTGTCTGTGTGAGAAACTGAAGCTCAAGTGTTTAAATAAGAGAAGCTTAGACACACAGTCCAGTGTGTGACTCCCTCACAATGATCAAACTCCTGCAGAGTCAGTCTGGGACACTTTCCTGATGAAAACTACACAGTGACTATTAAAACAAGAGCACAGGGACAAAAACGAAAAACTAACTGACATTTTTGGGAGATTTCAAGTTTAAAGGGACTGTGAGGAGTTTCTAAGTAATTACAAAAAAGTCTCACTTTTAGATATATGCCTGATGGAAATACACACTTTAAGATGAGTTTTATAGCATCTAAATAGGTTATCTATAAATGCTATTCCTTAGCTTCACGGTCGGGTCCGACAGGGCTGGACTGGCCTGGATACTCAACTTCAGGAACAAGACAATTAAAACTAGAGCAAATTTATATTATTCAGACACGTCTTAGAGCACCGGGCTGTAAGTAGCCATATATAGCCGCCTACAAAACTACGATACTAAGTTTTCCAAAAATTGCTTGTTGTCACACATCATAAACTACCACTACGTAACTAGAAAGAGATACATTACCTCGTGGCTTTGCATCCTGTAAGTTGTTGAAAAAAGAAGTTGTAAAGCAATGCAGAGTTCTGAGGAAGGTCTGAGCTGCATTCATTAGCATCACAACAAACACACACTTTGGCTTGGGTCATGTCTTTTGGTGCGTTCCAGTTGTAGTCAGAAGTTGGAATTTCCTACTGTGAACTCGGTGAAACCTCACCACCCCCGAGTTGACAATGGAAGATGGATGCCCCCAGTGTGAACAGTTATTTAGCTCCTGTAATAATCCATTTATTGTCACTTCTGACTGGGGTGTGTCGCTCTAGATCAGCTGTATACATAGTATTGTTAGACTTATATTTACAAAAATGCTGCCATAGTGATAATCACATTCTTCATGTGATATTTGTGAACAACAACACAGGGCGTGCTAACAACAGCTAACAATAGCCTGGTAGATCGGCATGTTTTTTTCAGACCTCCAATCATGATGTCACTCCCATTTCAGAGGTTACTGGAACGCAGCATTACGACAGTCGCCGCGCGTGCTCATGGGTAGCAGAGTCTTTATGTCGCTGGCAATAGATTCTCCTCATAGCACCTTTAATAATAATTCTGGATTAATACGTTCCATACCAAACAGATTGGATTTAGGATTTAAAGAATGTGGAAAAAGGACTAATCCAAATGTCTGAAGGAGAAACCTGCCATACTTTAAACAGCTGCAGTGTAGATTTACCTCGACACACAGACTTCCAGATACTTGAGAAGTTAGCTGGTGTCACACAGAGAATGGAGGACTCTTACCAAACAACCTGCACCCATAGACTTTTTTCTAAATATTATTAAAGATAGTAAAGGGACTAAGGTCTGGAGAATTTATAAAGGCTAAACCTGATGAAGTCAGGAGTGTTCTGGATGTAAAAGAGAAATGAACGTTATTATTGAAGACTCATGCTGGGAGGATGAAGAGGGGCATAGAATAACTATTAGTCCAACGAGGAAAGAGTTTGATTGGAAATGAAACATCAGATCCTTCAGACTCCTCTCTATGAGCTGCAGATCTAACAGCAGTGATCTAACTTGTGTTTGAGGCAAAACAAGAAGAGATGGACTCCATCAGTGGATGTTTAAACTCACTAATGTGAAACCTTAAACTGTGCTGTATGAAGAGAACCATCCAGATGTTGAATGAATGAATGTTTATTTTGAACTTAAATGGAAAACTTACGTTTGTATATCTCTATACAAATCCAACAAGAATAAAATGTAAAAGGCAAGCAAAGGGAAAAATGCAATGACAGCATTTTTTTCTACTATCATTCTTTGCAAGAGAATATAACATGTTCTTGCAGTTAATGGCCGTTAGCCATTAACTGTAGCAGCTAACAACAGTTAGCCGCTAACAACAGTTAGCCGCTACGGCTAATGGTCATTAACTGTTGTTTGCCCTTGTAAGCCGTTAACCATTAGCTGCTATGTTTAGCCGCTACTTATGCTACGTCATAGCAGTGCTGCTTGATATGGATTGGTCGGTGCTGAGTGTGATGACCCAAATGATCGTCCAATCACAAGCTGCTGTTGTTTTTGAAGGTTCTGCCCCTGAAAACATTTTCTCAGATGGATTAGTGAAACATTTTCCATACGGAGCTGTCCATCTGACGTGTCAGGTTATCAGAAACGACCCAATGACCTTAATTGTTGGGTGTTAATAGTTCAGCTGTTTGGCTCATGCTTTATTACACATATTTTTTTTTCTTTTGTAAATAAAAAAAGAAATAATCTGATGTAACCTAATATTAGTGTGTGAATATTTAAGAATTCTACTAAAAATTTGGTTAAAAAACTAAACTGACATTTTCATCACCAAATAAAAACTAGACTAAAATGTCTGACAGACTTAATCCAATCAGACCAAATATGGTCATGTAGGAAGTAGAGACAAGTGATGAATCTATCCAATCACAGCTACTTTGGTTGTGTTAAAGGTTGGATGAGTTCAGAGGGACATCCAATCACAGCTGCCTTAGCTTGGTGGTGGTGGGATAAGTTGTGGAGCGATCCAATCAGAGCTGCTCTCTTTATGAATTGATATATTCATGTAGAGCAGGTTCACTGTTTGTTGTCAGTTCTGGTATTGTAACTGAGATGCTCTGCCAGGTAGCCTAAATAAAGGTGACTGCATTTCACACAAAGGAACATTTGTTTCTGTTCATTTAGACATTCAGACTTTACTAACATTCAATAAAGGCTTAGTAGATGTTAGGTAGGTAGGTATGTAGGTAGGCAGATAGACATTCAGACTTTACTAACATTCAATAAAGGCTTAGTAGATGTTAGGTAGGTAGGTATGTAGGTAGGCAGATAGACATTCAGACTTTACTAACATTCAATAAAGGGTTAGTAGATGTTAGGTAGGTAGGTATGTAGGTAGGAAGATAGACATTCAGACTTTACTAACATTCAATAAAGGCTTAGTAGATGTTAGATAGGTAGGTATGTAGGTAGGCAGATAGACATTCAGACTTTACTAACATTCAATAAAGGGTTAGTAGATGTTAGGTAGGTAGGTATGTAGGTAGGAAGATAGACATTCAGACTTTACTAACATTCAGTAAAGGGTTAGTAGATGTTAGGTAGGTAGGTATGTAGGTAGGCAGATAGACATTCAGACTTTACTAACATTCAATAAAGGCTTAGTAGATGTTAGGTAGGTAGGTATGTAGGTAGGCAGATAAACATTCAGACTTTACTAACATTCAATAAAGGCTTAGTAGATGTTAGGTAGGTAGGTATGTAGGTAGGCAGATAGACATTCAGACTTTACTAACATTCAATAAAGGCTTAGTAGATGTTAGGTAGGTAGGTATGTAGGTAGGTAGATAGACATTCAGACTTTACTAACATTCAATAAAGGCTTAGTAGATGTTAGGTAGGTAGGTATGTAGGTAGGCAGATAGACATTCAGACTTTACTAACATTCAATAAAGGGTTAGTAGATGTTAGGTAGGTAGGTATGTAGGTAGGCAGATAGACATTCAGACTTTACTAACATTCAATAAAGGCTTAGTAGATGTTAGGTAGGTAGGTATGTAGGTAGGCAGATAGACATTCAGACTTTACTAACATTCAATAAAGGCTTAGTAGATGTTAGGTAGGTAGGTATGTAGGTAGACAGATAGACATTCAGACTTTACTAGCATTCAATAAAGGGTTAGTAGATGTTAGGTAGGTAGGTATGTAGGTAGGCAGATAGACATTCAGACTTTACTAACATTCAATAAAGGCTTAGTAGATGTTAGGTAGGTAGGTATGTAGGTAGGCAGATAGACATTCAGACTTTACTAACATTCAATAAAGGGTTAGTAGATGTTAGGTAGGTAGGTATGTAGGTAGGCAGATAGACATTCAGACTTTACTAACATTCAATAAAGGCTTAGTAGATGTTAGGTAGGTAGGTATGTAGGTAGGCAGATAGACATTCAGACTTTACTAACATTCAATAAAGGCTTAGTAGATGTTAGGTAGGTAGGTATGTAGGTAGGCAGATAGACATTCAGACTTTACTAACATTCAATAAAGGCTTAGTAGATGTTAGGTAGGTAGGTATGTAGGTAGACAGATAGACATTCAGACTTTACTAGCATTCAATAAAGGGTCAGTAGATGTTAGGTAGGTAGTTATGTAGGTAGGCAGATAGACATTCAGACTTTACTAACATTCAATAAAGGGTTAGTAGATGTTAGGTAGGTAGGTATGTAGGTAGGCAGATAAACATTCAGACTTTACATACATTCAATAAAGGGTTAGTAGATGTTAGGTAGGTAGGTATGTAGGTAGGCAGATAGACATTCAGACTTTACTAACATTCAATAAAGGGTTAGTAGATGTTAGGTAGGTAGGTAGGTAGGTATGTAGGTAGGCAGATAGACATTCAGACTTTACTAACATTCAATAAAGGCTTAGTAGATGTTAGGTAGGTAGGTATGTAGGTAGGCAGATAGACATTCAGACTTTACTAACATTCAAAAAAGGCTTAGTAGATGTTAGATAGGTAGGTATGTAGGTAGGCAGATAGACATTCAGACTTTACTAACATTCAAAAAAGGCTTAGTAGATGTTAGATAGGTAGGTATGTAGGTAGGCAGATAGACATTCAGACTTTACATACATTCAATAAAGGGTTAGTAGATGTTCGGTAGGTAGGTATGTAGGTAGGTAGATAGACATTCAGACTTTACATACATTCAATAAAGGGTTAGTAGATGTTAGGTAGGTAGGTATGTAGGTAGGTAGATAGACATTCAGACTTTACTAACATTCAATAAAGGGTTAGTAGATGTTAGATAGGTAGGTATGTAGGCAGATAGACACAGGACTTCAGAATTCAAAAAGGAAAAATGTCTTATAATTACTGTACTTCAGATAAAATATTAAATTACATTCAACTAAAACTAAAAGTAAACTATTTTGAGTCTAAACTGTGACTAAAACTAAAAGATATTTTAGGTGGTATATAACATCAGTTTTTTAACTGTCAGCATTTAAAGGGTGTCAAATGTTACTGTTCATTTGTTGGCTGGTTGGTTGGTTGGTTCGCTCTTTCTTTCCTTCTTTCGTTCGTTCATCTGTTTGTAAAGTTCGTTAGGTTGGTTCGTTGGTTATAGAAACTTCGTTCTTTTCATTACATTTCAAAGTCCTCATCAGCATTTCGTTAGGTTATTCATTAGTTCTTTTATGTTCTTTCATTCATTTGTTCTGTTTCATTCTGTTGTTTTTTTTCGTTCTCTCATTTGTTCTTTTTCGTTTAATCGTCATTCGTTCGTTTGTTGCTTTTGTTTTCTTTCTTCGTTCGTTCTTTTTTCTTTATTCGTTCTTACATCTGTTTTTTTCGCTCGTTGTTTTCCTTCATTCTAATTTGTTCTTTCATTCGTTCATCCGTCTGTTCGTTCGTTTGTTCGCTTTCCTTCGTTCTTTCGTTCATTCTTTCTTTCGTTCTGTCGTCTGTTCGTCCGTCCGTTCGAACACTCGGTATCTCCTGATGTTCTGAGCTCAGGTGATGCCATAATGAGATGCTGCTGTTCTCTGATTGGTCAGAGTGTCATCATCAGGTGGACATCCCCGGGAATCAAACCCCCCTTGCAGAGACCTCCATCCTGCTGTTCTTCCCATGAAGGTCTGTGGAGGTCTTTGGAGGTCTGAGGAGGTCTATGGAGGTCTGAGGAGGTCTGTAGATGTCTGTGGAGATCTGTAGATGTCTGTGGAGGTCTGAGGAGGTCTATGGAGGTCTGAGGAGGTCTGTAGATGTCTGTGGAGATCTGTAGAGGTCTGTGGAGGTCTGAGGAGGTCTGTAGATGTCTGTGGAGATCTGTAGAGGTCTGTGGAGGTCTGAGGAGGTCTATGGAGGTCTGAGGAGGTCTGTGGAGGTCTGGTGTGGCTCTCCTGCTGAACTCTGCTGCTTCATGTCTGGTGGTGTTTGTCCTTCAGTCCCCCTCAGTAATAAATCTGAGTCACATTGTGGGGCCGTCGTCACTTGTTGCCGTGGGAACAGTTTATTGCTCTGGAAATTGCTGCAGTTTTTTGGAGCGCTGGAGGTCAAAGTTCATGTGGGACATGACGGGCTGAACCCTGAAAGTCTCCTGAGGGGGGTCACAGTGAGGAGGCTGCTGCCCTCTGGATGACTCTGAGCTCTGTGGACTTTCAGAATTTCACGGTAATAATGGAAGACAAGGGGGGGGGGGGAGTAAAGACCCCATAACTGCCCCCCCCCCCCCCCCAAAGCCTGAAGGAGGTGCTGCCAAAGGTCAAAGGTGCACAAACACACTCAGTGATCAGCTGATCTGATCATCATCCTGATCTCAGCTGAAGCCTCCAGAGGACATTTACATGTTTACTTAATATAAATATATAAATATATAGATTCATTGATATATAAATCTATAAGTATATTAATATATAAATATATAAATATATAAGTATATAAATATATAAGTATATAAATATATTAATATATAAATATATAAGTATATAAATATATAAGTATATAAATATATTAATATATAAATATATAAATATATAAATATATAAAAATATATAAATATATAAATAAATCTACCGTAACGTCAGACAGATATGAGACTGTAAACACGGAGCTGTTTCATCTCTGATCAGCTGATTTTTATTATCTGTTGATGATACTAAAGGTGCTGTGAGGAGAATCTATTTCCATAAAGACTCTGTTACCCATGAGCACGCGCGGCGACTGTGGTAAAGACGTGACTCAAGCCAAAGTGTGTGTTTGTTGTGATGCTAATGAATGCAGCTCTGACCTTCCTCAGAACTCTGCATTGCTTTACAACTTCTTTTTTCAACAACTTACAGGATGCAAAGCCACGAGGTAATGTATCTCTTTCTAGTTACGTAGCGGTAGTTTTTGATGTGTGACAACAAGCAACTTTTGGAAAACTTATTATCGTAGTTTTGTAGCCGGCTATATATGGCTACTTACAGCCTGGTGCTCTAAGACGTGTCTGAATAATATAAATTAGCTCTAGTTTTAATTGTCTTGTTCCTGAAGTTGAGTATCCAGGCCAGTCCAGCCCTGTACGACCCGACCGCGAAGCTAAGGAATAGCATTTATAGATAACCTATTTAGATGCTCTAAAACTCATCTTAAAGTGTGTATTTCTATCAGGCATATATCTAAAAGGGAGACTTTTTTGTAATTAATTAGAAACTCCTCAGAGCATCTTTAAACATCTCCATCACAGTCTGCTTGTCTCGTCTCTAAAGTCTCCTCTTCAGACCTGAATGGACCAATTAGTGAGTATCAGAGCTCTGCTGAGGGTGAGCAGATGAAACTGGACCCCGGCCCTGGGGGGGGGGGGGGTTACAGGTGCAGTCAGCGGCACAGGTTGTGGGGGGGTCAAAGGTTATCAGGTGGAGCAGAGGGCAGAGGCTCCATCTGTTTACCTGCAGCTCAGTTTCCTGATCTGTATCTGCAGAGCTGCTCTGATTCCTTCGACTTTCTCTGAGCCTGTGGCACACTTCATTTATTTATTCACTCAACACAAACTTAAAAAACAATAAAATCAGAATCACACACCTGAACAGCAAACGGCTGCACACGCCTGTCAGGTAACTGCACACACGTCAACACAACAGCAGCTACAGCAAAACTCCATAGAAAATAAATCTGTGCAGGCTCAAGGCCGTCCTTCATCAAACCTCCAAGAACACAAACACACATTAATAAATAATAATAATCATAATAATAATTATAATAATAATCTCTTCAATAAGATAAATGTATGTTTTATATGCACCTGTTTATCTCTTATACATAAACATATTTAAACATACACGTTCATCTCATAATAAATAAACACCTCTCCACAATATATCTTTTCTAAACTTTATTTTATTCTCTGGACAGTTATTTGCATACTCTAATAATTAAAAGTGTTAGAATTGACAGAATTAATATCACTTATATGTAATCAAATTGTTTTGGTATGAAACCAGATTTTAATAATTTATAGAAATCTGATTATACTTGTCTACAGTGTAATTTAAATATCTGTGTGTTATTGCATTCAGGCTGATCTGAACCACAAATAGAAATGAACTTTTAAGAGTTTTATGGACAATGAGACAAATGAGATTATAGTCCCCGCTCTGGTTTTGCTTGTTTTGTATTTCTTTTGTAAATTCCCAGGCATCTCAGTCCATATTGCTTTTTAAAGAGCGTGTGCTGTTTCCAGTTTACTATGTTATTAAAGTGTAGCAGTTGTGATTTTAAAGACAGGCTGGTTGTGATCCGTGTATCCAGTGGGATTTATGATCCTGATGAGTCTTTTCTGTGCAGAGCTTTTGTAGGTTTGACTTGTTCACACATGGACAAAATTGTTGGTATCCTTCTGTTAAAGAAACAAAAACCCACATGTTCACTCAAGTAACCTGAAACTGACAAAAGTAATTATATTTTTTTTTTAAAAAGCTAAAAATTAACGAATGAAAGTCAGACATTGTTTTTAAATTATTGTTAAACAGAATTATTTTAAAAACAAACTAATGAAACTGGCCTGATCAAAAATGATGGTACCCTTAACTTAATATTTTGTTGCACATCCTTTTGAGTCAGTCTCTGTAATCAGGTGATGTCTGTAGCTCTCAGTGAGACTTCTGCACCTGTCCACAGGTATGTTGGCCCACTCCTCATGAGCAAACTGCTCCAGCTGTCTCAGGTTTGAAGGCTGTCTTCTCCAGACTGCATGTTTCAGCTCCTTCCACAAATGTTCAACAGGATTTAGATCAGGGATCATAGAAGGCCACTTCAGAATAGTCCAGTGTTTTGTTCTGATCCATTCTTGGGTGTTGTTAGCTGTGTGATTGGTTCATTATCCTGTTGGAGGACCCATGACCTGTGACTGAGACCAAGCTTTCTGACACTGGGCAGCACATTTCACTCCAGAATGTCTTGATAGTCTTGAGATTTCATTGTACCTGCACAGATTCAAGACACCCTGTGTCAGATGCAGCAAAGCAGCCCCAGAACATAACTGAGCCTCCTCAATGTTTCACAGTAGGTACAGTGTTCTTTTCTTTGTATGCTTCATTTTTGTGTCTGTGAACATAGAGCTGATGTGACTTACCAAAAAGCTCCAGTTTTGTCTCATCTGTCCAAAGGACATTCTCCCAGAAGCTTTGTGGCTGGTCAATATGAATTTTGGAAAATTCCAGTTTCACTTTTTTGTGATTTGCTTTCAACAGTGATGTCCTCCATTCAGTCCACTTTGGCTCAAACAGTGATGGATGGTGTGATCTGACTCTGATGTACCTTGACCTTGGAGTTCTCCTCTAATCTCTTTGAAGTTGTTCTGGGCTCTTTGGTTTCCATTCGTATTCTCCGTCTCTTCAGTTTGTCATCAGTTTTCCTCCTGCAGCCACGTCCAGGGAGGTTGGCTACAGTCCTGTGGACCTTAAACTTCTGAATAATCTGTGCAGCTGTAGTCACAGGAACATCAAGCTGCTTGGAGATGGTCTTATAGCCTTTACCTTTAACATGCTTGTCTATAATTTTATTTCTAATCTCCTGACTTTACTTTTATTTGGTCTCTGTGGTTTTGGTCTCTCCTCTCTGGACCGGCTCAGGTTGGTCCAGGCCTCCTGGATCAGCTGTGGGTGTCCCGTGCTCGGCTGCCCTCCTGATTGACACTTTCCTGTGACTCTGTTCTGCCTCTGTGGCTTTTAGAAGGCTGGTTGTCGATCCGTGTATCCAGTGGGATTTATTGCTTTTTAAAATGCTTCTGTTTCAGTGTGCATGAGAGTGTGCTGGAGGTGACGGAGCGTGGAGCCTCCGCCCTTAGCTGCACTCGACTGTCATCAGAGCTCCTTCAGCCTCCACTTCTACCTGTTGACCTGCTCACCTCACACACACACACACAAACACACACACGCACACACAAACACACACACGCACACACACAGATCTACACACACACACACACACACACACAAACACACACACACAGACACAGATCTACACACACACACACACACACACACACACACACACAAACACACACAGATCTACACACACACTGATTTACACAAACACACACAGATCTACACACACACACACACACACACACACACACACAAACACACACAGATCTACACACACACTGATTTACACAAACACACACAGATCTACACACACACACACACACACACAGTTTGTTCTGATGAATCACAGCCTTTGCGTGGGGACTGGTGTACGCCACTTTCCAGCCTGGTGTGGTGTGAAGTCCAGCTTGATGATGGAGGCCCAGGTGTGTGTGTGTGTGTGTGTGTGTGTGTGTGTGTGTGTGTGTGAGCTGCTCTGTAACTCTGATCTCAGGTGTTTCTGACTTTAATAAAGATCTAAAGTCCTCCTCTCTGTGTGCGTTTGATGTGTTTTAAATTAAAAGTGAGTCCCTGCTCTCTCTCAGGCCGACTGACGGTCTGAATGGAGGAAGTCAAGAGGAACCAAGTGGAGGTGACGTCCTGTCCTCCTCCTCCTCCTCCTGCTCCTCCTCCTCCTCCTCTTCGTCTTCTTCTTCTCTGTTGTCACGTAAACAAAAGTCTCCTCCACGAGGCTGATGGAGCGTCAAACATGGCCGCCTCCATCACTCCATTTGAGCATCCAATAGTGCAGAGGAGGGGCCTCATGATGCACCAGGGGCCTCATGATGCACCAGGGGCTTCAAGGTGAACTGTTGTCAGATTCCAGGTTCAAACAGTGGATCCTGGTTTAATCTCAGGTTAATCTCTGTCTCCAGTTCTGCACGTTTGAATTTGATCGTCTTTCGTCTTTTCCTGTTTGTTGTTGATTTAAACGTGTTCACTGACAGCAGCTCTCTGAATGTCTGATGTGGTCGTGTCCATCACACGTGTGATTATTATTATTATCAGGGCTGTCACTTTAGTGCATTAATTAGATTAATTAATAACACCACAAATTAATGCGTTATAAAAATTAATCACAGATTAATCATAGCACACAAACATTTTGATATAGTCCAGCTGGAGGACCCGTACATGGCAGTGGCACGTGTCACTTCACACATGTGTCTCTAGTCAAACCAAACAAAGCCCAGGTGACAACAGGAATGGCATATTTAAGACTCAGCCTTATTTTATTTTTGAATGTATTTATCTATATTTGTACTACATTCTTTAATAATGCATCAGGCCTAATTGTTTTGCTGGATGTCCTCGACCTTTTTCTTATTTTGAATTTGATTTATGAAACACACTTAAAGTGTAATTTGAGTTGCCTGATTGAGCTTAGAATTTTCTGGACAAGTTGCCCTGACTTTGGTTTTATTTAGTCACCAATGAAAATGTGGATTTACAAATCTTCACTTCTTAGTGTATTCATTTGATTTTTATAATATCCTAGAATTCAAATTCTTTATTTGGGTACTTAAAGCAGATATGAGATTAAAATGAGATTAATTAGATTAATTAATTACAAATCCGGTAATTAATTAGATTATTTTTTGTAATCGTCTGACAGCACTAATTATTATTATCATTATCATTATTATTATCATTATTATCATTATTATTATAATTATTATTATTGTTATTACCATTGTTATTATTATTATTATTGTTCTGTACTTTAAGGAGAGAAGCGTCCCGGTCAAATCCTCTGACACTGTCCCTCCTCTGAGGCTCAGAGTCTGATCCTGGTCATGACCTCTGACCTTCAGACTCTGGAGTGACGACAGATTTTTGACTTTAAAGTGTTGAACATGCAGCAGCTTCCTGTTGGTGGGAGGAGGAGCTGTGTGAGCTGAAGCTGTGTTCTGGTGAAGATGTGGAGGTTGTTGAATGGACTCAGCTGAAGCTCAACGCTCTGACGGTCAGAGACAGAAACAGACATTAAAGTCTGCTCCATAATAATCTGAGTCCAGCAGAGACATCTTTATTCTCTGTGGAAGAAACAGGCGGGACAAAAGCTAAAAGAATAATGTGACACATCCTGAGCCCGACTGCCCTGAATGGAGGAAGTCAGAGAGGAACCAAGTGGAGGTGGCGTCCTTCTCTTCTCTGTTTATCCACGTAAACAAAAATTCTCCTCCACGAGGGCTGATGGAGCGTCAAACTGCCGTTCCTCCTGCGTCAGGCTGTTAAACTCTGATGGATTTGTTCTTCTGTGTTTCTCCTGGTTTGAACCACGTTGTTGTTGTTAAACTGTTTTCTGTGCCGATGGCTCCTTCGTGAACTCTGTGATTGTAACTGTGTGATCTTTAAAGCCGAGGATCTCCATGTTCTCCTGACCTGCCGTTAGTCGTTAGCATGGCTAATAATCTGCCCGAGCTCATTAGAGAAAGAGTCTGTTCACCTCTGTCATGTCCTGACTTTATTTATTATTTTATTGTATTTTTTATTATTTGTTATTGTCTCTGCTGTTTGTAAATGGATCTGTGGAAAAACCTGAATTACCCTTTGGGATAAATTTGTCTTAATTAAGCTAAACTAAACTAAACTAAACTAAACTAAAAACTAAACTAAATAAATCTAAACTGAAAAGTGTGTTAATGTGTTGAACATGTTTTTATTTGTTGTGTTAATGTGTTGAACATGTTTTTATTTGTTGTGTTAATGTGTTGAACATGTTTTTATTTGTTGTGTTAATGTGTTGAACATGTTTTTATTTGTTGTGTTAATGTGTTGAACATGTTTTTATTTGTTGTGTTAATGTGTTGAACATGTTTATATTTGTTGTGTTAATGTGTTGAACATGTTTATATTTGTTGTGTTAATGTGTTGAACATGTTTTTATTTGCTGTGTTAATGTGTTGAACATGTTTTTATTTGTTGTGTTAATGTGTTGAACATGTTTATATTTGTTGTGTTAATGTGTTGAACATGTTTTTATTTGTTGTGTTAATGTGTTGAACATGTTTATATTTGTTGTGTTAATGTGTTGAACATGTTTTTATTTGTTGTGTTAATGTGTTGAACATGTTTTTATTTGTTGTGTTAATGTGTTGAACATGTTTTTATTTGTTGTGTTAATGTGTTGAACATGTTTTTATTTGTTGTGTTAATGTGTTGAACATGTTTATATTTGTTGTGTTAATGTGTTGAACATGTTTTTATTTGTTGTGTTAATGTGTTGAACATGTTTTTATTTGTTGTGTTAATGTGTTGAACATGTTTTTATGGTGTTTGTGGTGTTTTTGGTGCTCAGTTTGTGTTTCTGACGTCTGTTGGCAGCAGTTTGGGAGACGACAGTTTTTTAAATGTGCTGTATGAATGAACAGATGGACCGACTTTAAACTTTAGCAGACTTTATGTGATTCAAGGTTTTTACTTTTCACTTCTGTGTTCTGTAAATACACACAGAGTCCTTCACCTCCATCAGGCCAAAACATTAAGCACAACGTTCATATAAACAGAGATAAAACACTTTGAAACATTGACATTATCTTAGCATTTTAAAAAGTTTATTACCTATTAAAGAACTATGTAAAAAAGATTAGAGAACTTCCTTAAAACAGTGTTATGGCTGCTGCTGGTTTGGTGGAGTGGTGAGCAACCAGACACGTCCCATATACTACATAGATATATACACATAGGCTTCATAGATATAGACCAATAGACTGCACAGACTTCTGCTGTTTGACTCCAGCCTGAGGCCAGTCTGCAGAGAGTCTCTCCGTAAACAGGCCTGTCCACAGTCATCTCTCTCCGATCAATAAAGGCACAAAAACTAAAATAAAAAGTGTAACACGTAAACCAGACAGATCAACATCTATGAAACTAATAAAAGAAATCAACATCTACAGAACTAACAGGAGAAATCATGAAGAAGATTAAATTAAAAAAGTCCAACAAACTACAGGAAGGTTTGATTTAATGATCCACACAGGCTCAGGTGAGGAAGAGGAGACACGAGAGGAGGAGGAGGAGAGCTGTAAAGAGCCTGAGGAGAGGAAGAGGAGGAGGAGGAGGAGGAGGAGGAGGAGGCTGCTGAGCTTTAGTCCTCCACACAAAGACACAGAGTGGAAGAACAAATGAGAACAATGAGCAGGAATTTACCATCAGCTGAATGAGGCCACTCATTAACCTCAGACCTCCTCTGAGGGACCAGAGGACTTCTGCTGCCCGGGAGAAGGTCCACATCAGCAGGAGGAGGTCCACAACAACAGGAGAAGGTCCACATCAACAGGAGAAGGCCCACATCAGCAGGAGAAGGTCCACATCAGCAGGAAAGGGTCCACATCAGCAGGAGAAGGTCCACATCAACAGGAGAAGGTCCACAACAACAGGAGAAGGTCCACATCAGCAGGAAAGGGTCCACATCAGCAGGAGAAGGTCCACATCAACAGGAGAAGGTCCATATCAGCAGGAGAAGGTCCACATCAGCAGGAGAAGGTCCACATCAGCAGGAGAAGGTCCACATCAACAGGATAAGGTCCATATCAGCTGGAGAAGGTTCACATCAGCAGGAAAGGGTCCACATCAGCAGGAGAAGGTCCACATCAACAGGAGAAGGTCCACATCAGCAGGAGAAGGTCCACGTCAACAGGAGAAGGTCTACATCAACAGGAGAAGGTCCACATGAGCAGGAGAAGGTCCACAACAACAGGAGAAGGTCCACATCAGCAGGAGGAGTTCTACGTCAACAATAGAAGGTCCACAACAGCAGGAGGAGTTCTACGTCAACAATAGAATGTCCACAACAGCAGGAGAAGGTCCACATCATCAGGAGAAGGTTCACAACAACAGGAGAAGGTCCACAGCAGCAGGAGAAGGTCCACATCAACAGGAGAAGGTCCACATCAGCAAGAGAAGGTCCACGTCATCAGGAGAAGGTCCACATGAGCAGGAAAGGGTCCACATGAGCAGGAGAAGGTCCGCAACAACAGGAGAAGGTCCACATCATCAGGAGAAGGTCCACATCAGCAGGAGAAGTTCTACGTCAACAATAGAAAGTCCACATCAGCAGAAGAAGGTCCACATCATCAGGAGAAGGTCCACATGAGCAGGAGAAGGTCCACATGAGCAGGAGAAGGTCCACATCATCAGGAGAAGGTCCACATCATCAGGAGAAGTTCCACAACAACAGGACAAGTTCTACATCAGCAGGAGAAGGTCCACGTCATCAGGAGAAGGTCCACATGAGCAGGAGAAGGTCCACATCAACATCATTAAAACAGCCTTAACATTATTAAACCACAGCTGACTGTGTCTTCATGTGATTGGATGTCTTGTTTCTACTTCCTACATGACCATATTTGGTCATGTTGGATTAAGTCTGTCAGACTTTTTAGTTTTGATTTGTTAGTTTAGTTTGAGTTTTTGTCCATGTTGTTTTTTTTAGTAACTGTCTAGTTTTCATCAGGTAAAAAGGTTGTTGATGAAAATAATTAAAATAAAATAAAAGTGTTCTCAGCGGGGGGCGGGTCAGTCCTCATGGTCAGGCCGACCTCTGACCTCAGAGCCCTGGTCCTGGTCCGTCAGCATCAGTCTGAGACAGGTGTGTCCCTGCAGGTTAATCACCTGTTTAGAAAATAAGAGCTTAGCTTCTCTCTAATTGGTCCTTTAAGTCTCTGCCTGTCTGATTGACAGTCACTGCAGGGGAGGGGGAGGGGCTTCAGGTGCACAGGTAAATAAAAGAGTTGTTGAGATAAGCCGAGGACAAATGTTCAAAAACAAATCGTTAGCTCAGAGGAAGAGACGGGAACCTGCCAAAATAAAAGTCTGAGTTTACAAAATAATCTGCAGCAATGATTTATCATTATTTATTAAACTGAGGATTATTATAATTATTTATTAACTTATTATCATTATTATTATTTATTTATAAATGACCTGGATATTTACAATCACACTGCAGAGAGCTAGAGCTCTTTATCATTTTCACTTCTTCAAACATTAAATCAGTCACTGAGAGGATACATTTACATATTTATATACATATATATGTATATATGTATATGTTATATATTTATATATTTATAGGGCTGGGTATTGATTCAGATTTTCTGGATCGATATTACAAGGTCTCAAATCGATTCGATTCACGATTCAATTCCATATTTATTCAGTCTGTGATATCTTCGTTAAAATAGAGCTGTAAATTTAAATAGTGACCTTTTGACCTGGTACATCATTAAAAATTGTTTTAACATGAAGAACTAAACCCAAAGCAGTTACATTAATCATATTTTAATGATATGCATTAATGCATATTCTGCATATTACTTGTTTTTTGTCTAACTGGTATTTTTCTTTGTACTTGTTAAATCTAAAATACTGTCCATCCAAACATCAGCTTTTAAACTCTCCAGTGGTGTCCATATAGAGCTTCACCATGTTTGTCTGCAGTAACATCTCATGAGATCTTGTTCAGTAGAAAGCAACGCTAAACGCTGATCACACCAGACTAGCAGGGTTGATACCACAGGCTGCTTCTCTGCACATCCAAAGAAGAAAAAACTACCCAAGTTAAAAGATCCATCTTTGAATTTATGGATCGATTATGAACCAGTTAAAGGACAATCAATTTAAATCAATTAAATCTATTTTTTTAACCCAGCCCTAAACTCAGGAAAACTTTCTTTTATATATATATATATATATGTATATATGTATATATATATATATATATATATATATATATATATATATATATATAGATATAGATATATAGATATATATATTTAAATAAAGTTTTCTGACTTTAGCTGAGTCAGTGTCTGAGAGCAGATTAAACACGTCCATGGTACCATCACCAAATATACACATACAGTTGTGCCCAAAAGTTTACACCCCCCAGCAGAATTTCTGATTTTTTGGCCTTTTCTCAGAAAATATGAATGATAACACAAAAACCTTTCTGTCACTCATGGTTAGTGGTTGGGTGAAGACATTTATTGTAAAAAGATAAGTTTACTCTTTTTAAATCATAATGACAACAGAAACTTCAAAAATGACCCTGTTCAAAAGTTTACACCCCCCAGTTTTTAATACCGTGTATTTCCCCCTTTAACATCAATAACAGCTTGAAGTCTTTTGTGGTAGTTGTGGATGAGGGTCTTTATTTTCTCAGATGGTAAAACTGCCCATTCCTCTTGGCAAAAAGCCTCCAGCTCCTGTAAATTCTTTGGTTGTCTTGCATGAACTGCACATTTGAGATCTCCCCAGAGTGGCTCAATGATATTGAGGTCAGGAGACTGAGATGGCCACTTTAAAACCTTCACTTTATTCTGCTGTAGCCAATGGCAGGTTGATTTGGCCTTGTGTTTTGGATCATTGTCATGTTGGAACATCCAAGAACGTCCCATGCACAGCTTCTGGGCAGATGAGTGTAAATTTTCCTCCAGTATTTTCTGATAACATGCTTCATTCATCCTTCCATCAATTTTGACCAATTTTCCTGTGCCTTTGTAGCTCACGCATCCCCAAAACATCAGTGATCCACCTCCGTGTTTCACAGTAGGAATGGTGTACCTTTCATCATGGGCCTTGTTGACTCCTCTCCGAATGTAACGTTTATGGTTGTGGCCAAAAAGTTCAATTTTGGTCTCATCACTCCAAATGACTTTGTTCCAGAAGTTTTGAGGCTTGTCTCTGTGCTGTTTGGATTGTAAGCGGGATATTTTGTGGCATTTGTGTAGAAATGGCTTTCTTCTGGCGACTCGACCATGCAGCCCATGTTACTTCAAGAGTCTCCTTATTGTGGATCTTTAAACATCCACCCCAATTTTTTTCAGAGAGTCCTGTATTTCAGCTGAAGTTATTTGAGGGTTTTTCTTTGTGTCTCTAACAATTGTCCTTGGAGTTGGAGCTGAAATTTTTGTTGGTCTGCCTGACCGTGGTTTAGTTTCAACAGAATCCCTCTCTCTCCCCTTCTTAATTAGAGTTTTAACAGTGCTTCTTGGTATCCTCAGTTCCTTAGATATCTTTTTAAACCCTTTTCCTGTTTTATACAGTTGAAATACCTTTTCTCGCAGATCTTTTGACAACTCTTTTGCTTTACCTATGACACAGGAACCAGAAATTTCATCGCAGCACTGAGTGAAAGATGTACATGTCTGTCAGAAGCTCAGAAACTCACTGAGCTTACATACACACACACTGATTACAGGCTAATAGATCACAGAGAGGATGGTTACCTTTAGTAGACATTCAAACCCATTTGTGTCAAATTTTGTGCATGTTATCAGGCCAAAACTGCCAGGGGGTGTAAACTTTTGAACAGGGTCATTTTTGAAGTTTCTGTTGTCATTCTGATTTAAAAAGAGTAAACTAATCTTTTTTTCAATAAATGTCTTCACCCAACCACTAACCATGAGTGACAGAAAGGTTTTTGTGTTATCATTCATATTTTCTGAGAACAGGTAGAAAAATCAGAAATTCTGCTGGGGGGTGTAAACTTTTGGGCACAACTGTATACGCTGTCACTATATTAGGTACACCTTTTCAGCTGCTTGTCAATGCAAACAGCTGGTCAGCCAATCACATGGCAGTAACCGAACACATTAGACGACAGGACAACCTGCTAAAATTTAAGCCGATCATGAGGACGGAGAGGGTGATCTAGAGACTTTAGATCAGTTTGTTCTGAGTGTTTCAGAAACTGCTGATCACACAAACATCTCTTTAGGATGGTCTGAAGAAGAGAAAATATCCAGTGAGCATATTTTCTCTGAATCAAAATGCCTTTTCGATATCACAGGTCAGAGGAGAGTGGAGTTTGATGGAAAGGGTTGAACGATATGGACAAAATTTAATGTCTAAAAACAAAGTGGTGCGTTCAAGGGCAGTGGTAAAAATGAAATCTGTTGTGACTTCCAGAGCTGTACACGCAGGACGAGCACGGGGGAAATCTATATCGTTTAAATTGTTTGCTTCTTTGAATGGTCACATCTCGATATCGATACCCCCTTTGTCTATGCCTCCCCATTGACCCTCTGTTTTAGGGTCAAGGGCTGAAAACACGCCCCCAAGAAATGAGACGCCGCTCACTGTGACGCAGGCAGACGTGACAATAACCGCAGCTCCAGCCACTAAAGCTAGCTCGCCATAACGAGAAATTTAGCCAACAACTAAGCATGGTTAAAATTCACTGAATGATTTAATAATAATAATAATAATAATTTAATAGTACATGATGGGAAATTTCTCAAACTCCTTTCTTTCAAGCGAGGCCCCGGTCCGCCCTCATTTCCAGGGCTGTAGCCCCACAGAGCAACGGGACACCCCTTCACCAGACTTTAACGCACACACCTGATGGTGAAGGGGTGAGACGGGGGTGAAGGGGGTCCAACCTGAGACTGAAGGGTGGTCCTAATGAAGTGGCCATATTTATGAGTCCAGCTGATGACGTCATGAAGAGACCCCTCCACTGTCCATCAGTTGACCTTTGCAGTCTGTTCATGTTCACCTCCACTCAAACACTACAGCTCCCATGATCCTCCGCGGCCACAGGGGCGTTACCATGGTGACAGTGGAGTCACACTAACCTCATTAATGTCTGTTGTATTATTTTTCCTCCCTCCACCCTCATCATGGTGCGTGCCTCAGCCCCGCCCCCGCTCTGCCTCAGCCAATCAGAGGCGTCCTCGCGCGCGTGCAGCAGTTGTCAGATTTGGACAGGTCACAATAGAATCAGATTATTCAAACTTTCTGCTCTCATTAGGAGTCTGCAGGTGCACGCGGCGGTTAATCCCGCTCAATTAACGCACGGCCCCGCGCACACACACAATACAGCATGACGGGGGCGCGCGGCACAGGCGCGTGCACGGGCAGAGGGAGACCCCGCGGTATAAGTGAAGAGCGTGGATATGAGCTATTCTTGTTGTTTATTGTTTATTACTGTTGTTTATTGTTTATTGTTGTTGTTTATTGCTGCTGTTGAAAGTTTTCTCCCTCTTCAACCCCCCCCCCCCCATTAGTTATTCTCCATGCACGTGCAGAAACATGCCCTGGGGAGGATTAACCTTTATAATCCACAAAGGGGGCGGAGCCTCTGCTCAACTTTTATTGTAAAGATTTCATGAAACTCTTCAAACTCTCATTTAGCTCTGAAAACATTAAATCTTTAAATGATGGAAGTTTCCAGTTTGCAGACTAAAGTTTTCTGGTTTGTTTTTCTCCGTTTGCTGCATAGACGATCTTTGTGCTGTGAATATTTGTCTTTTTAAAATATCACACATCTTTAATTTCTCTAAAGTTTCATTCTGAGCTGATTCCAGCAGACAGACTGCAGCATGTGTAGTTTATAAGTCTGCCTCCTCTTAAAGACTCTCTTAAAAAGTCTTAAAACGCTCTTAAAAACTCTGGAAGATCTTTGGTTTTATTAATTTAACACAGAACCATGTTAACAATAATTTTTGAGCTCTAAAGTTGTTTTGAACGAGCTTTGTGATGTTTTAAGTGTTTTTATTTATAACACGAACAAACGCTCTGCTCCTATAAGAAAAACTTCATAGACGATCTTTGTTCAAACTCCAGCTGCTGCCTGCAGTCCGTTATCTTATTAATATTAATATGAGATTATTACTCCTCATAACTCAGAAGATCCAGATCAACAAAATCCACCACAGCCTCATGTTCATAAAAACGTTAAAACTTTATTTTGTAGAAAACTGCTTCAGTAAATAGAATAAAATCTCTTTATGTACAAAATACAAAATCTGGAGACATCAGGAACAAACGAGTCAAATAAATAAAATAATCTAAAGGGGGGGTGCAGGGAGGGGGGTGAATATATAATGAATGGGGGGGGGGGGTCTATTCAGTCTTTGTCACAGCGAGAAACTCGATTTCCACGCTCTGTTTTCTGCTGCAGCTCAACAAATTATAAAATTAACTTTTCACCCCGACACTCAACAAAGACTGTAACCTGCGGGGGGGGGAGGCAGGGGAGGGGAAGTGCAAAGGTCTGTGGACGAAAACACAAAATCAGACAAGCTAAATAAAAAGAATTAAATTATGTGGAGTCTGTTCAGCGCGAGCTCATAAGGCAAACAGTGATTTAGCTAGTCCATCACAGAGGACACCTGTCCACCTGTCCACCTGTCCATCTGTCGCTACATTTCTCTGTCCGTGAGTCCTCCTGCGGCCTCCTGCGGGCCGCGGGCCTCCTCGGGGCCCCGCCTCAGTACATGCCCTGTACGAGGCCCCTGAAGCCGAGCAGGTAGTCCTCGGGGCTGCCCGGGCTGGGCGCGCTGTAGGCCGGGGAGCAGGAGGACGAGGACGCGCTGGAGCTCCAGGAGCCTCCGGGGCTCGGGGCCTCGGGCAGGGCCGCGGACAGCAGCAGCGGGGGGTCCGCGCTCTTGCCCGCCTGCAGGTCTGCGATGCGGATGGTCTCAGAAAGAGCCCAGATGTAGTTGTGGGCGAAGCGCAGCGTCTCGATCTTCGTCAGCTTGGTCTCGTCGCTGAACGCGGGCAGCACGCCGCGCAGCGCGTCCAGCGCGTCGTTCAGGTTGTGCATGCGGTTCCGCTCGCGGTCGTTGGCCTTCATGCGCCGGTTCTTCTTCACCACCTGCACCGCGGCGTCGCTGCGGCGGCCGCGGCGGCGCTTCTTCTGCGCAGGCTCGGGCTGCGGGGAGCGCGCGGAGCTGCTGCGGGAGTCCTCGTCGTCCGTGTGCGGGAAGAAGTCGCAGCTGTTGCTGTCGATGTCGGAATAAACCATCTCCATGATGACTGCGCCTGCGCGGTGTACCTGCAGAGAGAGAGAGGAGAGCCGTGAGCACCTGATGCTGGGAGCAGCGCGTGCACTGCAGGACGCGGAGAGTCCCGGAGGTGAGCGGACATGCGCAGAGCTCTTACCTGAAGTGTGCTGAAGTGTGAAGTCTCGTGAGGAGTCTGAGGGCCCGGTGTGAGTTCAGGAGTGTGATCCGCACGCGCGTCAGTCCGTGTCTCAGCTCGTGCGAGCCGGTGATCCTGGCACACGACAGACCTCAGCCCGCTTATATACCGGCCGGGACAATGGCCCCCCCGCGCGCGGCAGGTCCGCCCCGTGCCGCGCGCGCATTAGCATAAAGCCCCGCGGTGTCTGCGCCGCACACTGGAGCGTGCCGCTCATCACGGCCAGCCAATCAGAGCGCGAGCCCGGCCACGCGAGCGACACGGACCGACCAACCCCGCACAGAGCCAAAACCCAAAAACAGAGAACAGAAAGAAGAGGAACTCACCCCCCCCCCCCACGGCGAGGAGACACGCTCCGAGGATCCCCCCCGATTTATCCTTCCTTCATCCCTCCTTCATCCTTCATCCCTCCTTTATCTCCTCACCTCCTCCTCCCTTCTTCTCCTGAGCAGCTCATCCCTCAAACACACAAAGAGCTCAAACTGATCAGAAACAGGAGCGAAACACACCGGAGAATAAACCAGAATAAAATCAGAATAAACTCAAAATAAACTCAGAGGGAGTTTAGATGAAGGATGCTCTGATCAGACCTTCTTCATGTTTGATAATCCGAGCTGCTGCTCTGCCTCCATCACGCTGCAGTCTTTAATAATCCCTGACTTCAGTGGTTTCAGATTTATTTTCCAAAGACAGTCGGTGACCTGAGCTCACTGTAAAAATGTTGTTGTAAAGTTTACAGTAATTTAATGGCAACAAGATTCCAGTAAATTACTGTAAATGTCTTTATGGTAGCATAACTCTATTTAAATTAACAGGAATATTATTTTATTTTCTAAAACAGTTTAACTTCTGTTTTCTTTTTCACAGCATTATCACTGTTTTATTAAAAAAACATCCTCTCTGATTTTCCATTTACAGAATCATTATTCTAACTTTTTAATGCATTTTAAATTAAAGTGAACTTCTTTCCATATTTCAAAGATATCTTTAACTATTTTATGGACCATTTATTGAAATATTTAATTTTGTAAATAAAATAACTACATAAATAATACATACTCCATTTTTACATAGTAAAATACATTTAATCAAAAGATCATCAAAATATATAAAGCATTTTAAAAATCTTACCTGTTATTGGTCAGTTTTTTCCGTTTACAGTCATTTAGCTGTAACAGTATGTTACAGTAAACTCTAAAACATCACGTACAGTCTGGTGTTGTCTCACAGTTATTGTCTGACTCTGGTTACTTAATAAATAATTTATTTTAATAATCTGACTCTGTTTATTAACACATTCAAACCTAAAACTCAACTATCTCATAATGTGATGAAATATCTGTTCCCTTTACCTGCTGCACTGAGTTTAACTTTTAACTGCAGACATTCAGATTTTATTAGAAACATAATTTACATCTTTAAACTGAAGTCTTTTTCAGATTACAGATGGAGTGAATTTAAACTCCATCCTGAATGTGTACAAACACAAACGCTGCTGAAACACACGGTTTTATTTTGAAAAACTTTATCTGATGAGGTTTATTTTTCTGCTCTGTCATGTTTAGTTCAGTTTGTCTTCATCTGATAAATAAAGAGATGTGAAATATAATAAATCCTCCTTATTCTCCCTGATATCAGATCGGTCTGTCAGTACAGCAGTTCTCAACCTGTGGGTGGAGACCCAAAGTGGGTCTCTGCTGTTTTCAGTATAAATCAGGTGAAAATGAACTTTTGACTTCAGATGTGAATAAACAAGAACATATAAATGTGATGATGGAGTCAGATTTATGGATCTGTGATCTCAGGGCTCTCGTTAGTTAAAGGTGCGATGAGGAGAATAAAGACTCATAAAGACTCTGCTACCCATGAGCACGCGCGGCAACTGTGGTAAAGACGTGACCCAAGCCAAAGCGTGTGTTTGTTGTGATGCTAATGAATGCAGCTCGGACCTTCCTCAGAACTCTGCATTGCTTTACAACTTCTTTTTTCAACAACTTACAGGATGCAAAGCCACGAGGTAATGTATCTCCTTCTAGTTACGTAGCGGTAGTTTTTGATGTGTGACAACAAGCAGTTTCTGGAAAACTTAGTATGGTAGTTTTGTAGCCGGCTATATATGGCTACTTACAGCCCGGTGCTCTAAGACGTGTCTGAATAATATAAATTTGCTCTAGTTTTAATTGTCTTGTTCCTGAAGTTGAGTATCCAGGCTAGTCCAGCCCTGTCCGACCCGACCGTGAAGCTAAGGAATAGCATTTATAGATAACCTATTTAGATGCTATAAAACTCATCTTAAAGTGTGTATTTACATCAGGCAGATATCTAAAAGGGAGACTTTTTGTAATTACTTAGAAACTCCTCACAGCATCTTTAAGGTTTCTTTTTTTCTCCAGTCTTTGTGCAGAAAAACATTTTTTATTCATGAAACAACTGGTCGATGTTTTTGAGGTTTGGGTTAATGAACTAATGATAAGAGGTTTTACACATGTCCAGCTAAAGGACAGAGTTAACTCGTTTGATGCCAGTGATCAGCTGCCGACATCCAACCAGAGAAACAAACGTTAAAGTCAGAGATGGACGACAGGACAGAGCAGAGAGCAGACAAACTCGAACTCCACCTGTAGGACTCTGGACTTGACCTCTGACCTGTGTAACAGTGACTTTGTCCCACCTCTGACTGTAGGTGATAAATCAGAGCAGAGTTAAAGCTGCTGTCAGAGGCAGCGTGTCGTTGATGCTAACGTTAGCTAACACAGTTTCCTTAATGAGCCACAGGTGTAAATGAACTGTGACCTGGTTTGATCAGAGGAGTTTAAGGCCCTCCTCACACGAGGACGGCCCTGTATTGTCTCGGCGTCGGCATCAAAACATGTATCGCTGTGCACACATATTGTACATAAGCTTGTGCATTTACATGACAACGCAAAATCCTGTCTGGTTGCCCGTCTGGTTCTGCTCCGAGGTGGATTCCACGTCAACAAGTGCTCATGCACGCGTAACATGCTGCGTCTCTGCATGAGCACTTGTTGCTGTTGTTGCTGTAGCTGGTGTTGTTGGTGTTCTGTGAGCAAATGTTGGTATAAAAGTCGTAGCAATATTTGTAGCTGCTGGAACAAGATCAGAATCAGCCCGGCTGCCGCCATTGTTGTTGTTGTTGTTGTTGTTGTTGTTGTTGTTGTTGTTGGAGTGTGTGACAGCGTGGGTTGGGGGCGGGGAGGAGGAGGGGTGCTATGAGGTCACCGTCTTTTCCGGACTTCTCTGTTTATACCAACTACAGCATGAAGACGAATACGCAGATATCCACCTGCAGACCTGTTTTCAAAAAGACAAATGCGTGTCTCCGTGTGTCAGTATCACCAGATCGATGGTCTATTTTACCGGAGTCTGACAAATTCGTACTCGTGTAAAGCCCACCTCAGTTTGATTTCAGCAGGATGTTAGAAACTTTATTACAGACTGTTCTTCAGTCTGCTGCATGTCTCTCTGAAGGTCATCAGATTGATGTTTTCTCCTCCTGTGTAGTTTAACTTTCCTCCCCGACCTCCTCCTGGGTCTCACCTGTCGTCTTTCTGAAACAGTTTTTGCAGTAGTTTGTTTCCTCCTGCACCACAGCACCGTACGTCAGGGCTCTGATTATAAATATATTTATGTTTCCACACTCCATCAGAGCCTGGTCTTCACTCCCACTGTGGAAACACACAGAGACAAAAATAAATAAATTTAATGTAATTTATGATCATGGATTTATGAATGTGGACATTCAGTGATGGTTCATTCTGACAGTGTTACAGTAAACATGAGATATTCATGGACAAAAGAGACTCACAGTATCAGTCTGATCATGTCTCTAAGTCAGAGGAGTGTGATTCTTAATCAGGAGGACTATTTAAAGAGACGTCCTTAATATGACGTGATGTATTCAGATGATCTGTAAATGTGAAAAAGGATCTGAACTCTCTGAGTGACAGTAAAGACCGGCACAGGAGTCTGCAGAGGTGGTTTGAAAAATAAGATGAAACAGAAAAGGGCCTGATACAGAGCCCTGAGGGACACCACAGCCTGGATAAACAGATTCAGTCATGAGAGGAGGTGATACAGAGCCCTGAGGAACTCCTCAACTTTATCTTAAAGTCGATGTTGTTGTGAACCTGGAGCAGACGGAGAGGGTCCTATCCTCCGTCTGATTGGCTGCTGCAGCTCCGTCTGGTTTTATGCAGTCTGGCTTTTTGTTTGTCTTTTGAGCGTTAAAGCGTGCAGAGAGCGTGCTCGCCGCACAGTCTTCTTTAAGTGTTTTTTAAAGACATCTTTATGAGACAGCCATACCATTTTCCATTAATTATTCCATTTATTCAGTTTGAAACCTGCAGAGCCTTTCTGCAGCGGAGGGGGGGTGGGCTCATTTATAAATAATTACACAATGTTTAGAGTCTTCAGGCATGTATAATATATCAAAGCCATTAGAAGGTGAATTGTCCCATTGTGGCCGTCCGCCCCACTCCTCTTTTCACTCCTCTCCTGGTTTGTCCCTCGTCCAAATTCAGCTCCTCGGCCTTTTGTGCTGCTTTCTTTCTGCCTCAGCCACTCTATTCGACCCATTCTTATTCTAATGCAGCTCAGCGGGCACAAAAGCAGCAAAACCAGGCTGCACACCAATCATGTGAGGCTGCTGCAGAGGCCCAGAGGCCTGCTGGGACGGGACGGGACGGTCCTGCAGGAGCACCACGGACCGTCCTGACCGCCACAGACCATCCTGACCACCACAGACCATCCTGCAGAAACACCACAGACCGTCCTGACCACCACAGACCGTCCTGAACACCACAGACCGTCCTGACCACCACAGACCATCATGACCACCACAGACCATACTGCAGAAACACCACAGACCGTCCTGACCACCACAGACCATCCTGCAGAAACACCACAGACCGTCCTGACCACCACAGACCGTCCTGACCACCACAGACCATCCTGAACACCACAGACCGTCCTGACCACCACAGACCATCATGACCACCACAGACCATACTGCAGAAACACCACAGACCGTCCTGACCACCACAGACCATCATGACCACCACAGACCATACTGCAGAAACACCACAGACCGTCCTGACCACCACAGACCATCCTGAACACCACAGACCGTCCTGACCACCACAGACCATCATGACCACCACAGACCATCCTAACCACCACAGACCATCCTGACCACCACAGACCATCCTGTAGAAACACCACAGACCGTGCTGACCACCACAGACCATCCTGACCACCACAGACCATCCTGTAGAAACACCACAGACCGTGCTGACCACCACAGACCGTCCTGATCACCACAGACCATCCTGCAGAAACACCACAGACCGTGCTGACCACCACAGACCATCCTGCAGAAACACCACAGACCGTCCTGACCACCACAGACCGTCCTGACCACCATAGACCATCCTGCCTCCTTTGGTTCTTTATTCAGCAGTGAAGATGTTTCTGAACGTTTGCTGCTGCCCATAAACAGAAAAGTGAGTGTAGCTGGATTCTTACCTGAAATAAGGTCTGTGATAAACTCCAGATTTAACCCTTTAACTCCGTGATCAGCTGTTTGGCAGAGGTCATTAAACTCAGGACAGTTAATGTGTAACTGCAAAGCAAAGGAACTGATATTTGCTTTGTTTGGAATTTAAAGGCTTAAAAGCAAAAATCTATTATTATTATTATTTTTATTATTACCATCATTTTAATTTTAAAAACTTAGACATTAACTGATATGACTTATATATATATATATATATATATATATATATATATATATATATATATATATAGATATATATATATATATAATCTGTTTTTCATCAACAACATTTATTTTGTGAGTTTGTTAATCTTAACATAATCAATTTAAGTTATTTTTATGGATATTTTGTTTACAAAACTTTCTACTTTTTCTGATTGATTTGATTTTGTGCATTTTTATGTCGTCACGTCATCAACTGTTCAGTTTTTAAACCTTCAAAATTGTGTCTTTTAGGTCATGTTTTCTCCAGGTCTTCTCCAGGTCTTTGTCGTGTCTTCTCCAGGTCTTCCTCGTGTCTTCTCCAGGTCTTCCTTGTGTCTTCTCCAGGTCTTCCTTGTGTCTTCTCCAGGTCTTCCTTGTGTCTTCTCCAGGTCTTCCTCGTGTCTTCTCCAGGTCTTCCTTGTGTCTTCTCCAGGTCTTCCTCGTGTCTTCTCCAGGTCTTCCTTGTGTCTTCTCCAGGTCTTCCTCGTGTCTTCTCCAGGTCTTCCTCGTGTCTTCTCCAGGTCTTCCTCGTGTCTTCTCCAGGTCTTCTCCAGGTCTTCCTCATGTCTTCTCCAGGTCTTCCTTGTGTCTTCTCCAGGTCTTCCTTGTGTCTTCTCCAGGTCTTCTCCAGGTCTTCCTTGTGTCTTCTCCAGGTCTTCCTTGTGTCTTCTCCAGGTCTCCTCGTGTCTTCCTCGTGTCTCCAGGAGCTGTTAACACCAGGCCCTGCAGTGAGGAGGTGGGAGGAGAAGCATTTTACCCTCCGACGGTGAAGCAGCAAAAGAAGAACCTGGAGGCGGTCTCAGGTTTACGGCCTCCGTCACTTCAAAGTGGAGGAACAGCTTGTGTTGAGCGTAAATGCTTTACTGCTGCTCTCTGATTGGCCGAGAGCTGGCGAGCTCGTGGGTGGCACACTGCACCGTTACAGTATATGACCGGAGTGTGTCCTGCTCAGAGGTCAGAGGTCATGTCACCCTGTTTCTCAGGTGAACCGTCTCTAGTATGGGAGGTGGACCCTCATGGATCAGGCTCCTGAGGCTGGACTGCAGCGTGAGCTTCATCCTCAGTCGGGCTGATTCAGGCTCAAACTTTAAGTCCAAGTACTGCTCCTCTGGTCTTAGACCAGCAGAGACCAGCAGAGCCAAACACCAGGACCAGATGATGAGTGGAGCTCTGATTCTGGGTTAAGCTTTAAATTCACCACATGTTGAGTTGACTGCTTGAAAATGTTACAAAACTCTTTTCCTGTAAACATCTCACAGCTCTTGTTGGTCAGATTTATTTGTCTTTTTAATATCAGTTAATCATCTCTACGGCCCCGTTTACACAAAAACATTTTCACCAGGAACAGAAAAGTTTTTCTTTCGCATATTCAAAAAAATCCTCGTTCAGACAGAGACGTGAGAACAGCTGAAAATGTTGTAGTGTGCATGTCAGGCCAGTAGATGGCGATGTAGGTTTGAAGAGAAACAGCAGCGTTACAAGACGAAGAAGAAAAACTTTACACAAACAACAATGATGAGTGGACGCACAGAGACGCAGGAGTTTCTTGTCAGGACAACAAATCTGTCTGGATACATTTAATAATAATCATAATAATAATAATAATAATAATAATAATAATAATAATAATAAGTTTATTTATATAGCACCTTTTAAGAGCAGCAAAGTCACAAAGTGCTTCACAAAACAAATAAAACCAATTCAAGCAGTTTTTAAAAGGTACAATAAAGGAAAACACAGCACACAAACATATTAAGAACAGACCAAACAAGTCAATCTTAAGTTTTGTTTTAAAAATCATCAGTGTAGATTAATAGTCATCCAGGTCAGGGTTATCTTGAAGATTCAAACTCGAGGCACCTGGACTGTGTTAAAGGTGCTATTACTGGTGACATAAAGACTCTGCTACCCATGAGCACGCACAGCGACTGTCGTAATGCTGCGTTCCAGTAACCTCAGAACTGGGAGTGACATCATCTCCAAGTTATCGGTGTTCCAGTTGAAGTCTGAAAAAAACATGTTGATCTACCAGGCTATTGTTAGCTGTTGTTAGCACGCCCTGTGTTGTTGTTCACAAATATCACATGAAGAATGTGATTATCACTATGGCAGCATTTTTGTAAATATAAGCCTAACAATACTATGTATACAGCTGATCTAGAGCGACACACCCCAGTCAGAAGTGCAAATAAATGGATTATTACAGGAGCTAAATAACTGTTCACACTGGGGGCATCCATCTTCCATTGTCAACTCAGGGGTGGTGAGGTTTCACCGAGTTCCCAGTAGGAAATTCAGACTTCAGGGGGGACGTCCCAGTTGCAGTTTCCTACTCGGAACTCGGAAATTCCTACTTCTGACTACAACTGGAACGCACCAAAAGACGTGACCCAAGCCAAAGCGTGTGTTTGTTGTGATGCTAATGAATGCAGCTCTGACCTTCCTCAGAACTCTGCATTGATTTACAACTTCTTTTTTCAACAACTTACAGGATGCAAAGCCACGAGGTAATGTATCTCTTTCTAGTTACGTAGCGGTAGTTTTTGATGTTTGACAACAAGCAATTTTTGGAAAACTTAGTATGGTAGTTTTGTAGCCGGCTATATATGGCTACTTACAGCCCGGTGCTCTAAGACGTGTCTGAATAATATAAATTTGTTCTAGTTTTAATTGTCTTGTTCCTGAAGTTGAGTATCCAGGCCAGTCCAGCCCTGTCCGACCCGACCGTGAAGCTAAGGAATAGCATTTATAGATAACCTATTTAGATGCTATAAACTCATCTTAAAGTGTGTGTTTCCATCAGGCAGATATCTAAAAGTGAGACTTTTTTGTAATTACTTAGAAACTCCTCACAGTCCCTTTAAACTTTGGGAAGACGTTTCACTTCTCATCCAAGAAGCTTCTTAAGTGAAAACTGAACACAGTCCGGCTACCTCGAGTTTGAATCTTTATACAAATGGAGCTCGGTGAGCAGCTCTCATGTTACTCTGCTGTTGTTTGCTGAAATGCTGAATCCCGTCGACATGGAGGCAGGTAGAGATGTTTTCAAAACTCTCCACTCTGGACCCTGGTCTCTAAAGTTTGCAGATTTAAAAAGGGAATAAAAAACTGAAGGAGCACATTTCTGTTCTGTGGGAAGAAACCAGAGAGCCTGGATAAACTTTCACATGCACAGGGAGAAGATGTAAACACACAGTGAGACACAGGGAGTCGAACCATCAACCCAACAGCCCTGAACAAACTTATTACAAATCATTTCTTATTTTCTCTTTCAATCTTAAACTCCAGATTTGATCTGCTTTAAGCTCCAGAGTGTTTTGTCATGATCAGACTGAATCTCCACGTTTGATTTGTTTTAACTTTCACGCTGAACGATGGTTTCAGTGTTGTTGTTTTCCCTGTGGAGTGAAGTGAGTCTGGCTCGGCGTGAACAGAGTGTTTCTGCAGCTTTATGAGCAGCAGAAGAAGAAAAAGCTGGAGAAAGAAAGAGCAGCCGCAGATAAAGAAGAAGAATGGACGAGCGGCCTGTCGGGGTGAAGCTCTGACAGGATTAAGTCTCAGCAACACGAGATGTGATTGAATTTCAATGAAGTGAAACACGTGAGAAAATGAGACAGAAAGGCTAGAAGCAAAGACCCCCAACACACACGGCAACAACCGGAGCACAAAAGAGGAGAAGAAGAAGCTGGAGGACTCTCCAGGAGGAGAAGGAGACAAAGACGAGAAGGAGCTGAAGGAGAGAGAGACCGTCTGAATCACAACACCGAACGAGCAAAACAACACCAGAGAACAGGATTAAACACTCGAGAAGAAAACAACAACAACACTACAACAACACTACACTTTAACAGTCTGATAACTGAAGGCTCTGCCTCCCATACTACTTCTACAGATTGAAGGTACCAGGAGCAGGTCAGCACTTTGGAATGTAATGTTAGAAAAGAAAAGTTCTTTATTGTCAGTATGAAACATGTGTTACAAAACAGAATATGTTCAATGGGACACAGTTTGGTCTCCTCTGAAAAGTGAACACATTACATAGACAAGTTATAAAAGTGATCAAAATACATACAAATAACCAGTTGAATTTTTAGGTGCATCAGGGCATTTAGAAGAGCTGAAGGTGGCAAATTGTCCAGAACATAATCACGGAGAAGGTGTTACACATTAGACATGACATTAAAATATTAAAATATTTAAAATATTAATATGGCAGTACAAGCTCTTTAAGATAAACTGATGCCTGTCCACTGAGAGCTTTCAATCAATCAATCAATCAGTAAATCTTTATTTGTATAGCTGCCATACAAATTAAGATTTACTTCAAGACACTTTACAATAGAGCATAAACTCTTAATTTTCTGGATACACATATAGATCCATATATACACATATATTGATACACTATATCACCAAAAGTATTCTCTCACCTGCCTTGACTCTCATATGAACTTAAGTGCCATCCCATTCCTAATCCATTGAGTTCAATCTGACGTGGGTCCACCCTTTGCAGCTATAACAGCTTCAACTCTTCTGGGAAGGCTGTCCACAAGGTTTAGGAGTGTTTATGGGAATTTTTGACCATTCTTCCAGAAGAGCATTTGATGTTAGACCAGAAGGCCTGGCTCTCAGTCTCTGCTCTAATTCATCCCAAAGGTGTTCTATGGGGTTGAGGTCAGGACTCTGTGCAGGCCAGTCCAGTTGATCCACATCAGACTCTGTCCTCCATGTTTTTATGGAGCTGCTTTGTGCTCTGGTGCACAGTCATGTTGGAAGAGGAAGGGGCCAGCTCCAAACTGTTCCCACAAAGTTGGAGCATGGAATTGTCCAAAATGTCTTGGTGTGCTGAAGCATTCTGAGTTCCTTTGACTGGAACTAAGGGGCCAAGCCCAGCTCCTGAAAAACACCCCCACACCATAATCCCCCCTCCACCAAACTTTACACTTGGCACAATGCAGTCCCACAAGTATGGTTCTCCTGGCAAAGTCCAAACCCAGACTGGTCCATCAGATTGTCAGATGGAGAAGCGTGATTGTCACTCCAGAGAACGCGTCTCCACTGCTCTAGAGTCCAGTGGCGTCGTGCTTTACACCACTGCATCCACGCTTTGCATGTCACTTGGTGATGTGAGGCTTGGATGCAGCTGCTCGGCCATGGAAACCCATCCATGAAGCTCTCTGCACTGTTCTTGAGCTAATCTGAAGGCCACATGAAGTTTGGAGGTCTGTAGAGATTGACTCTGCAGAAAGTTGGCGACCTCTTCTCACTATGCGCCTCAGCATCCGCTGACCCCGCTCCGTCAGTTTACGTGGCCTACCACTTGGTGGCTGAGTTGCTGTGGTTCCCAAACACTTCCACGTTCTTATAATCCAGCTGACAGTTGACTGTGGAATATTTAGGAGTGAGGAAATGTCACCACTGGATTTGTTGCTCAGGTGGCATCCTATCACAGTTCCACGCTGGAATTCACTGAGCTCCTGAGAGCGACCCATTCTTTCACTAATGTTTGTTAAAGCAGTCTGCATGCCTAGGTGATGATTTTATACACCTGTGGACATGGAAGAGACTGGAACACCTGAGTATGATTATTTGGATGAGTGAGTGAATACTTTTGGCAGTATAGTGGATATATAAAATACACATATACATATATATACATCAGTGGCGGCTGCTGGTCAGTCAAGGAGGGGAAGCTCATGTTTTTCCGGCCTACATCATAAGTTTGTTTATTTATTTAAATGTAAATTCTACCCTCCGTTTCTTTTCAAGAAAATGATCTGTGACCCTGTCGTACCAACTAGGCATCTTTTCCAGGGATGTTACCAGTGTTCTCTCAATGGCCAGCAGAGCTAGACTGCTTAAACGGCCTTGGCCCATTGTGTTGTGGGTGTAAGACTTGAGCCTCTTTAAACAGGAGAAGCTCCTCTCCAGAACAACTGAATGTAAAACTTAGAAGATGCTCCGGTGGAGGGTTATACTTCAAGATCGCTGATTGGCTCATTTCACTGTCAATCAAGAAGGGATTGGGCCTCAGACAGATCATCCAATCATCATGCAGAAGCCGAGCGTCCAGGCCAGCCCACTGCCCCATAGACCCCCAGAGACGCTGAGCGTCCGATGGGCGGGACAAAGCCCAGCGTTTATCCAATGACCGTCCAGTTTCCACAGTGGAACAACCCACTCTACGCTTCCCCATCGAAGTCAGAAGACGCTCAGCGTCCGACTGTGTTAAAGCGCTGAGACGCTGCGGGGATGAATGAGAAGGAAGTCGCTCCAGTTACCTGTGATAAGTAGCTGATTCTGAACAAAAGATGAAGCTATTCTAGAGCATATTTAGTCAATGAAATGTACACACAGCAGGACATATCAACACTTTTTGGGGACATTTTAGGGGAAGCTGAGCTTCACTTGAAGTCTTAGAGCGATCACCACTGACATACAAATATATCCATCCAACACCAGCATGAATCCATATATGAATCATGAATCCCTCCATCATGGCTCAAGAAAAAACCTTCTGTTAAGCAGCAGGAAATCTTGAATGTGGATCCCAGTCTCATGATGAACAGCAAATCCACACCATGCTGTGTTGGTGTGAGGGTGAAGGAAGGGAGGTAAGAGGAGACAAGTGGACTAAAGTAAGAACTAAAGTTAGGGACAGGTTCATGAACCATAGACCTGTCGTCTGATTTAATAGAGGTTAGCCTCTTGAGATGCTACATCTGGTTTTCATGTCTGAATGTTTGTGGTGATCATTTTATTGAAGTATGATCGGTGAGTCTTTAGGACACAGAGGCCTGGACTAGCTCTCAGCTCTGGGACAGGCCTGATCCACCATGAGCTGGACCATCAGAGGAGACGTTGAAGCTTCCTCATGGACCAATCAGCTGTGAGCGTGGACTCAGACTGATCTCGGCCTGAACTCTGACCCCTGAGCCTTAGTGGTGGCGTTCAGGTGCCGCGTGCTCGGGTCGTGGCGTTGCCATGGAGAGCGCGGCGGCGGCAGATGAACCCGGTCCACCAGAGTCTTTGTGTCGGTAAACTGGAGGTAAATTATCGCTGTGAGCAAACACGAGCAGACACGTGAATGGGAAGCTGCTGCTCCCAGAATGCATCAGCAGATTGATGGAGGGAGGGGGGGGCGCATGGCGAGGGCGGCGGCGGCATTCAGCCGCTGATGGACGACGACGTTCCTGCAGATTAAAACCTTCCTGAACAACAAGACGACTGTGAGCAGACGGGAAGAGATTCATAAGGACAGACAGACAGACAAAGACATCAGTCCAGTCTGTGTACATACATCTGTGGACACAAGGAGACAAGGAAGGAGAGGAGACAAGGAGGAGCGGAGAGGAGAGGAGAGGAGAGGAGGAGCTGACGTCTTCATCAGTCTGCAGTGTGATGATGGACAGCTCACGGCTCTCAGGTTTACTTTACAGATTTAAGTAAATTCAGATTATATTTGAATTTCAAACATTTGTCCACTAAACAGAAAAGCTGTCGTCACCACCAGTGTTGTGTGTAACGCGTTGGAAAGTAACGCGTTACAGTAACTAAACTCCTTTTTCGGTTAAAAAGTGAAGTAACGCGCTACTGTTGAAAATTTGGTAACGAAACGTAGTTCCTTTTTTAATGCAGCGCGACGTTACATTTCCCTCGGACAGATCTGACACTGAAGCTGCCTTCTCAGCTGCTCGCACAGACATGAGCAGCGTTGCCAAGTCCGCTCGTTATAAGCGTCTAAGGGCCGAAAATCTCGTGAGTAACTGCCGCAGGTTGTGGTTTTTTGGGCTTGTTTCTAAACGTGAAGTTTCTTCTTGGGGCTCTTAAGTCTGTGTGAATCCCCCTGATTATCTTCCAGCTCCTAACATAAAGGAAAACACGACTGCGGTAGGCAGTTTGTCCACTTCCTCGTTTCCTGGTTATCGTGCACGCCCCCAAACACACTCATGCGCATGGCGCATGCTCCAGAGCCAAAGTTGCCAGGTCTGCTTATTATAAGCGACGTTCTTTTCTTGATATTTAGCGCTGTGATATTGAAATGTAATGAAGATGAAAATTAACACCCTTTGTGTAGACTTCTCTTTTTAAAAAGTAGTATATCACATTAGGAAAGGAAATAGCTGGAGGTTGATTATTTTGGGCTTATTTTTATTGACCAGGTTTCTTATTTCAGAAGTAAAATGTGGAAACACTGGGCAGGAGCTCTGATTCCACAGGGTATGTGACATTTTGTAAAATAAAGAGCACAAAAAACTGTTATGTTCTCTGTAGTAGAACTTTTTGTAGGCCTTCACATTTAGGAATAGATATGGGGTTCTGTCCATGATCAAGCAATGTAAAAGTAACGGAAAAGTAACTTGAGAAGTTACTCTTCATAGAGGGTAACTAAGTAAAGTAAAGAGTTACTTTTTTCAGATGTAACGAGTAACGAGCAAACACTACTTTTTAAAAGTAACTTCCCCAACACTGATCACCACACTTCAGTGTTTTATCTGTGTGGTCGCAGTTTGATGATGTCATCGACCACCGAACTCTCAGGTTGGAGCAGGAAGTGACATCATCAGGGCTGGGTGTTGATTTAGATTTTCTGGATCAATTCGATTCGATATTACAAGGTCTCAAATCGATTCGATTCACGATTCAATTCCATATTTATTCAGTCTGGGATATCTTAGTTAAAATAGTGCTGTAAATTTAAAAAGTGACCTTTTGACCTGGTACATCATTAAAAATTGTTTAAACATGAAGAACTAAACCCAAAGCAGTTACATTAATCATATTTTAATGATATGCATTAATGCATATTCTGCATATTACTTGTTTTTTGTCTGACTTGTATTTTCCTTTGTACTTGTTAAATCTAAAAAACTGTCCATCCAAACATCAGCTTTTAAACTCTCCAGTGGTGCCCATATAGAGCTTCACCATGTTTGTTTACAGTAACATCTCATGAGATCTTGTTCAGTAGAAAGCAACGCTAAACGCTGATCACACCAGACTATCAGGGTTGATACCACAGGCTGCTTCTCTGCACATCCAAAGAAGAAAAAACTACACAAGTTAAAAGATCCATCTTTGAATTTATGGATCGATTATGAACCAGTTAAAGGACAATCCATTTAAATCAATTAAATCTATTTTTTTAACCCAGCCCTAGAATTCACAGCCTGCAAACTCAGGATGAGCAAAGGTACTCTTGGCCTTGGAGTAACGGTCAGGCGAACACTCGTGACCTCCTCACAGAAAGCCTAACTGTGCAGTGTAGCTGGATCCTGCTGAAATGACTGAGCTCAGTCTGCAGAGGCATGGACCAATCAGCTGACCAAACAGGCTCCTGACTCACAGCATCTGATTGGTCTGTTGTGAGTGTGATTGACAGAACGATCGTCCAATCACCTGCTGGCTCAGGCCGTCCTCCACAGCTCATGTCCTCCTTCACGGAGGTCTGACTGACGCTGTGAGGCTGAAACATGTGGACTGAGGAGCCATGTTTACTGTCTGCAGGCCAACAGGAAGTGACATCATGAGTGACGTGACTCTGCTCAGTATCATTCAACAGGGCGCCGCGCCGGACAACAAACTGCCTTCAAACAGGAAATAAAGAATATTAAAAACACAAAATCAACACATCAGAGTGAGCGAGGAGGAGGAGAGGAGGAAGGAGAGGAGGAGAGGAGGAAGGAAGGAAAGGAAGGAAGGAAAGAGGAGGAGCAGCAGTAAAGTCCTGTCGGTCTGATGAAGCTGTTGTCTGGACGGTTTGGCTGTGATTTGTCAAACAGTCTGAATGTTTAGGAGCTGCAGCAGAGACCTCCTCTCCATATGTCTGCTCGTTTGCATCTCAAAGCTGGGGGGGGGGGGGCTGAATGGTCAGAGTGTCACAATAAAAGCCTCCCCTTCAAAACAAAATAACATCCTCATCAGCTTTTTTATGGACCAGTTTGAAATCTGCAGGATGGAGACTCAGAATCAGTTTTTTTTATAACTTAAGTATTTATTGAGCTTTTCAAAGTCTAAACACGTTTCTCTATCAGAGCTGAACTATTTATTACAAATTAGATTAAATCTCAATATGGCTTGTTGCAATTTTCAAATCACAGAAGGTTCAATATTTTTAGCCCAAAATGTGTTGAACATTTTGGCATGGTGATGTAGTTTTTTGTAATTTCATTCCTATTTTATTTTACCTCTATTCAAACACTTTTTTACCACTTTTGGACCATTTTTACCTTTTTTAACCCCGTTTTTACAACTTTATGCCTATTTTGCCCCCATTCATCTTTTTTTGGCCACTGTAAGAACCATTTTTGGAATTTTGACATGGTTTGAAATTTAATTTCAAATTTAATTCCCAATTTTGTGGCCATGATCAATTTTCCTAAGCCACTTTGGATTTTTTTTGTCAATTTTTCCCTTTTTTTTGCAATTTCATACCTATTTTGCTTCTGTTCTTCACTTCTCCACTTTTTCTCAAATCTTTTATCCTTAGATTGATTTAATGTCATATTGGTTTTACTATTAAAAGATCTACTGCTTATGTTTGTTTAAGAAAACATAAGATGGGTAACATTAAAACAATTGCAGAGTAAATCTCAATATTGAGGGAAAAAATAGCAGTTAGATTATTTTCTTAAATCGTTCAGCCCTGTTCTCCGTACAGGAGCGTTTAAGTTCAGCCACAGACTGAACAGACATTGTTTCTTAAACAAAAAGCAGCAGTTATAAAAAGAAAAGAGGATGCCTTGTCGTATCCATGAACTCACACCCTTACCTGTTTACATGCACACCTGTATAACCTCCTAGCATTCCTCTACAGTCCCCACACAGGTGTGTTGTTGAAGTGCACAGTGTTACAGGATCACACGGGGGAACAGAAAAGTCAGAAATTTAATAAATAAATAAATAAAATTAAATGAATAAACTGTATCCTCGTAGGGATCCAGCTTCATGTAGTCCCAAACCCGTCCCAAAGGGATCCCCGTCCTCCCCCATCATCATCAGTGTCCTCAGCACACACTCACAGTCTTTATTCTGTCACATGTGGAGTTTCTGAAGCCGTCCAGAGTCTCAGGATCAAGGCCGGATTAGCCAATGGGCCTTATGGGCACAGGCCCAGGGGTCCACAGGCATCTGGGGCCCAACCAGACAGCAGCACCGCTGGTCATACCCGCTATCACGCCCGCCGACAGGGGGGGACAAACGGGTATGTTGTCCCGGGCCCTGGGCAGGGGGGGGGGGCCCACAGCAGGGCAGAGATGCACGAGGAGCCTGCTGCCCCAGAGCGGAGGGTCAGACTCAGAACCAGGCTGCCGTGAGAGCAAAGATAGAGAGCGTCGCGGTGAAGCGAGAGGGGGCCCTAATATTAGCGATCCTGCATTTTAGACGCGATGTGCATAGGGCTCCATGATTCATCGGGAGACCCATTTTGCGGACGAGGGCGCATCCTCCACTGTCTGAAGCAGCAATGATCCGCTTTGTGGACTGCAGGCCTGATAATTTTCATCTAAAATACGGGTGTTACCATTGTTGCCTGTCAGTTTGCAGTGCCACCGATGTGCACATGAACACTTGATCTACATACCTCCCGAATCGCTCGGCGTCTTTGGGCGCGCGCTCTTCCGTGTGCCGACGGACGCACATCGCAGGGACAGTGATGGATCATCAGTCACTTGTTCTTCATCAGTCCAGCTCTGAGTCACTGTTTCACTCACTCACTGTTTTCTAAATGATAAATTCATCCTGAGGTTTCCTGCATCACGCATTGTCCATGATATAAAAACAATCTTTAAAGCATCAAGCACAAAATACAATCTACTAGTGCAGCGGTTTTCAACCTGTGGGTTGAGGCCCATAAGTGGGTCTCAGAGCTGTTTTCTGTGGATGGTGTATAAATCAAGTAAAAATGTGGCAAATATGTCTCAGTGTATGGAGGCACTAAGAGGGCAAATATCCCTAAGAGTATATCAGAGTTTACCCACTAGAATAACCAGACTGCACTGCTTGAAGGTGGGCATGTGTGTTGTTGAACTAAAAAAGAAAAACCTTGTAGCATAAACATCCCATCTGCTAGCCTACAATCATAAGACAGAAGAGAGGATAATTCTGTCTGGATAAAGACTGGAGATTAAATTTCCCTGCAGCCCAGATTATAATTTTTTAAGTTAACTGCATATACAATATATTCATCTCTGTTGAAAAAGGAGCTCGTAATTTAGCAGTTGGTGATAGTTTGTGGGGTCAGGTTTATAGGAGGGTTTCCATTGACTTGATCGGGAGGGGGGCCTCAAAAATAAAATTATGTTTGTTTATTTTGGGGGGGGGCTCTAAGAATTTGTGCCCAGGGGCCCCTGTCTTCTTGATCCAGGCCTGCTCAGGATGACTCCACATGCTGCTGCTGTGCCCACTGAAATGACCGAAAAGTTAAACTTGGTTATATTGGTTGTAGAGATTTGTCCTCCGGTCAGCAGAGCTCTGGATTTAAGGAGATTTCTGATCTAAGTCCAGAAAGGTCTGATCACAACACGCTCCCACACACAATGAAGGAAAGTTCAGCTTCTTTTTTTCTGCTTTTCCAACATAAATCATCACCCAAAAGTTTCTTCCTGTACAATCTGAATGGAGTATACCTGTATCTAAGTATTATGTTGTATTGTGTAAGTTTACTCCTCACTTCTCTCACGTATTTACCACAATCAGACATTATTACAACCCATTTATCATCTTCCATCTCCCAGCCAACGTCCCTCTGCCAAATCACCCTGTTCTGATTCAAGTTCATAAAACTGTGAAGCTTTTTGTTTTCTAACTGGAAGTTTCATTTATTCTTTTCCTGTATTATCTTAATTATTATACTGTTTACAGTTAATGCAGCTCCTTGTTTGCAAACATTTCCAAAAGTGATCTTTTTACAAGGTTGAATTTATGCATCATTTTATCATATGATAAAAACACCCCAAAAAGATGGCTAATAATGTTTACACCTTTAGATGTGCCACTGCTTCCAAAACACAGATTCCCCCAAAGCAAACATCAGGATTATACCACAGTGATGAAAGTCTTTGTGAGGTGTGTTTGACTTTAAGCATCAGAATCAGTTTTTTAGATCTGGTTTTACTTTTTAGATCTGTTTTCATTTTTTAGATGTGGTTTTATTTTTTAGATCTGGTTTTATTTTTTAGATCTGTTTTCATTTTTTAGATCTGTTTTCATTTTTTAGATCTGGTTTTATTTTTTAGATCTGGTTTTATTTTTTAGATCTGGTTTTATTTTTTAGATCTGGTTTTATTTTTTAGATCTGTTTTCATTTTTTAGATCTGTTTTCATTTTTTAGATCTGGTTTTATTTTTTAGATCTGTTTTCATTTTTTAGATCTGTTTTCATTTTTTAGATCTGGTTTTATTTTTTAGATCTGTTTTCATTTTTTAGATCTGTTTTCATTTTTTAGATCTGGTTTTATTTTTTAGATCTGTTTTCATTTTTTAGATCTGTTTTCATTTTTTAGATCTGGTTTTATTTTTTAGATCTGTTTTCATTTTTTAGATCTGTTTTCATTTTTTAGATCTGGTTTTATTTTTTAGATCTGTTTTCATTTTTTAGATCTGTTTTCATTTTTTAGATCTGGTTTTATTTTTTAGATCTGGTTTTATTTTTTAGATCTGTTTTCATTTTTTAGATCTGGTTTTATTTTTTAGATCTGGTTTTACTTTTTAGATCTGTTTTCATTTTTTAGATCTGTTTTCATTTTTTAGATCTGGTTTTATTTTTTAGATGTGGTTTTATTTTTTAGATCTGTTTTCATTTTTTAGATCTGGTTTTATTTTTTAGATCTGTTTTCATTTTTTAGATCTGGTTTTATTTTTTAGATCTGGTTTTATTTTTTAGATCTGTTTTCATTTTTTAGATCTGGTTTTATTTTTTAGATCTGGTTTTATTTTTTAGATCTGGTTTTATTTTTTAGATCTGGTTTTATTTTTAGATGTGGTTTTATTTTTAGATGTGGTTTTATTTTTAGATGTGGTTTTATTTTTAGATGTGGTTTGTTGTGAGCAGTTACAGCATGCAGAGGTCCCAGTGGTCTCGGCTGCTGAATAAACAGATAAACAGACTTTCTGATCCACTAACAGGTTTAAGGAGGCCGAGCTCTTTCTGAGGCTCAGCATGTTTCTCACACTGAGTCAAACATTTTTCATCAAACTCCGACAGACCGTCTCAGACTGTGTTTGTGCTGCACGGTGGAGCAGAGGGTCTGTGGTTCAACTCCCCGCTCAGTCTGTCTGGAGTCAGCCTGTTCTCCCTGTGCGTGCCTGACTTCAGTCCAGTGTGTGAGTCTCCTGTGTCTGAGGCCTCGTTTACAGAACAGAGAGCTGATGAGTTTGCTCTTTCATTCCCACCAGAACACTGATGTCCTGAGTCCAGAGAGAGAAGCCTGGGATCTCTGCTGTCAGGGAAACAGCACGGCCCAACAGCTGTGTGGCTGTTTTATCAGGATGGTGTCTCACGTTGATGACATCATCAGTGCAACAAAACATGTCCATGTAAACAGCAGTAAGGAGCACAGAGGCCGTGGACATGGTTTACTTTGTACTTTTGTCCCTCTTTATGACGGCCCCTTTCAAGACTCTGCTCTACTCACCTTGTGCTGCTTTTCCATTAGCCCCAGTCGCCTGCCCGATGGGATGAGCGGCTCTGCGGTGACGTCATTTTTCTGCGTGACACAACAATCTGTGTCTTTTTGTCACAAACCGAGTAAAAAAGGAAAGCAGAAGAAGACTGCAGGTGGTAAGAAGAAATACCCCTTGAGAAGCACAGGAGAGTTTTGGAAGCTATACAACAGAATGAAGCCGAGGACGAGAGCAATCCAGCTGCAAAGAAAAGACGGATGAGGGTAAGCTAATGGTAGCTACAGCTAGCATGCTAGGTCGTCGCGCTCATGACTCATCGATGACGACATTGTCTGACCAATCAGTAGTCGGCAGTCGGTGACGTCATCTTTTAGTATGGACTCAGCTCACTTGGAACCAGAGCAGAGTAGGTACTAAAACTAGCTTGTTTTAGGAGGTACCAGGCTAGTGGAAACACACTGCTAATCGAGTAGGGCTGAGTAGAGTAGGGCCGAGGCGTGCTAGTGGAAAAGGACCATAAGTGAACAAACTCTGATGATTCAGAGGTGGAGGGAGCTGTGAGACGACAAAGAGTCACGTACGCTACAGACGGAGGCGACGGTGTGACGTTACGCTGACGTGATCTGTGAATTAGCTGTTGACCAGGGTGTGATGTTCCGGTTGGAGGTGAGCCGATACAAACCCACATGTTTGCAGGGTCAGTCGACCTGGGTCCAAATGCAGATTAACCCTTTCACACTGCAGACAGGAGCCGACTGTCTAAAGGAGTCTGAACTGTTTCTTTAAATGTGGACTTCAGATGAAGGCAGCACAACAAGAAAGCACCAGAACTACAGAGCTGCTAACTGTGCTCCGTTTGTGTTCACATCAGCACTCTGACACCGTCTGTGTATTCAGCTCTAACTCACAGCTCCCCCTGCTGGCCGTCTGCACTCCAGCGAGTTGTTAGTCGTTCTCACAGATCAGATCAGGGTCTGGGTCTTCAGAGCTTTGATGGTCTGGGTCTTCAGAGCTTTGATGGTCTGGATCTTTAGAGTTCTGATGGTCTGGGTCTTCAGATATCTGATGGTCTGGGTCCTGGTCCTGGTCCTGGTCCTGGTGAAGACAAAGAGGCCTGTGTCCATGAGTATGAAGGTGGAGCTGCATATGGAGCTCTGAGGTCGTGACCTGATGACTCTGCAGACATCTGTAGCTCCGGCACATTCCCCCACACCGCCATCAGCCAATCAGAGAGCTGACCTGCTGCCCTGAAGCCCCGCCCCCTCTGACACCAAGACACACACACATTCTCATCAGCATGCGGGCCGTGGGCCGGGGGCCAGGGGGGTCAGCTGATCTATGGTGTGTCTTTGTGTTTGTTTGGACACCAAAGAAGAAGAAAATGGAGCAGAGCAGGAGGAAGTTCCTCTGCCATAAATCCACCACACACAAAGGACCCACACACACACACACACACACACACACACACACACACACACACACACACACACACACACCCACACACACACACACACACACACACACACACACACACACACAGATGAAGAGTATAGCAGCACACCTTCATCATCATCACCGTCCTCCTCCTGCTTCTTCTGTGATTTATTTATTTATTTATTTATTTATTTATTTATTATTATTTATGCTAAAACACATTTGTTCAGGTGATATGTTCCTGTATTTTTAAATTAGACATTACATCACAAACCATAAGGACTGGACTGTAATTAAAATGTAGAGACATATTTTATAAATATTAAACATCAGTTCCATAACAAGAAACATGTTTCATATTTACAGAAATCTGCTGCTGGATATACCAGACAATACTTTACACATCAAAAATAAATGGGAGCTGGAGTTAAATGTTATCGAGGGTGGAGAATGGGATGTCATAAAGGTGTTATTATAGAAGGAGTTTGGCTTTTAAGACTTCTTTGGTGGTTGTTAAATTCATTGATAATCCAGCTGCTGTGGAGAAAATGTGGGATGGCGGCACAGATTTTGGGATTGCCCAGTGATGCTTTCTTTTGGAGGGGATAAAGAGAGAGATAAAGTTATGGGGATTGATTTACCATTCACCCCAAGTCAGTTTCTTCTAGATCTAACTGCTGAGGACATGGACACAGAGACCAAAGAAACCTACTGCACATGCTCTGATGACTGTTAGGAAGATGGTGACAATAACATGGATGAACCCGTCAAGCTGGCCCGGGAGAACCAAAATGCCCCGATGGAACATTCCTAGCTGGGTATGCAATGGACAGCTGGAATAAATGGAGAGTGGTGTGTCTGTCAATCCTGGAGGTCGAGGACGTGGAAGACGTGTTCTTGTTTGCCGCAATTGGAGCTGCGATTACAGTCCTGGGACTGGGCCACGGCGGGATTATGTGGAGGCTGAGACGTATGAAGGCTGAGTTTGCAGCAACGAGAGAGGCGATGCTGCAAGCATGTGAGAGAGATCAAGAGAGCCGGACATCACAGAAAGATGGCTCGCGCACCCCTCTACAAAATCTGAGTAGGAGGCGGAAACGCCCGCATGGCTGAAAACTACAGCAGAGCCCGGAACGACAGTGCAGGAGCACGCCTGGGTGAAGAGGAGAGTGACGACGAGTCACACGTTTAACACATGTTTGAAACCTGGAAAAAAGAAAAGTAACGCGGACACACCACCCCAACATCACTAACCGGGACTAACAACAAAAAAAAAGACAGTCATGAATCACGCCTTATGTGGAACAAAGGATTGGTCATAATATGTCAAATACGGACACTAAAGGACAGTCAAGAATTATGTCATACTTCTCTAAATGGAATAAAAATTTATAATAATTTGATGATATGTGGAAAAGAGGAGACTAAATATTGAGAAAATGGGGACGGGACTAGATAAGCTCTGCTTCTCCCGTCTTCCCTTTCGGACATGTACATTTGATCAACTATTGACAATGTGTGATGCTGTATAAGTGTGCTGACGTGACCGAAATAAATAAATCAATTCAATTCAATTCAACCTACAGACACCTACAGGCACCTACAGGCACCTACAGACACCTACAGACACCTACAGGCATCTACAGGCACCTACAGACACCTACAGACACCTACAGGCATCTACAGGCACCTACAGACACCTACAGACACCTGCTGGCACCTACAGGCACCTACAGACACCTACAGACACCTACAGGCACCTACAGGCATCTACAGGCACCTACAGACACCTACAGGCACCTACAGGCACCTACAAACACCTACAGGCACCTACAGACACCTACAGGCATCTACAGGCATCTACAGGCACCTACAGACACCTACAGACACCTACAGTGGAAACAGAAGCTGAGGGAGGTTTTAACGAGGGCTGAACGATTTGAGAAAATAATCTAATTGTGATTTTTTCCCTCAATATTGCGATTTACTCTGTGATTGTTTTAATGTTCCTCATCTTCTGTATTCTTAAACAAACATAAGCAGTAGATCTTTTTAGAGTCAAACCAATATGACATTAAATTAATCTGAGGATAAAAGATTTAAGAAAAAGTGGAGAAGTGAAGAACAGAAGCAAAATAGGTATGAAATTGTAAAAACTGGGTTAAAAAAAATAGTACAGACTGTTGGGCCCCGTCTGCTGATGAGGCTCACATTTATTATCATAAAGATATGATCTTAAAGTGTACTGTTAGAACATTTACTGTGGTAAGGTGTTTTATTATTTTAAAGTTAATTATTGTAAATTTTATTATTATAACGTGATTATAAATTTGATTATTATGAAGTTTATTATCGCAGTTTTTGTGATAAAGTGTTTTATTTAAAAGTTTATTATGGTAAAGTGTTTTGTTTGGTCTTCATTCAGGTCTCTACTCTCAGACTCTGGTCCAGGATCCAGCAGGTCTGGACCTTCACCCTGAGCTGAGGCCTCACCACAGACACCAGAGTCCGTGAACATCAGGCCTGCAGCGCCACCTGCTGGACCTCAGAGGAGCAACACGGAGGTTCATGACAAAGACCTTCTACACACTGCAGGAGCATCTGGACCTTCATCTGGACCTCCGGGTGGACTTCATGGTTCCTGAAACAGGTCAGGGTCACTAACAGGGATAATAAATGACAGAAAGGTCAAAGGTGAATATCTGCTCTGAGATAAAGAGTTAAAGAATAATTTTGGCTCTAAAATACTAAATAAACATTTACACATAGACGGTTGGACTGAAGAACCTGACGTCACTCTGAGACTCAAAAAGCAGCTCAAACTTCGACTGTGATGTTTTTTTGTGTCTTTTATTCTTTATATATATATATATATATATACATATATATATATATATACATATATATATATATATATATATATATATATATATATATATATATATATATATATACATATATATATATATATAATATTGATCTAGTTTTAACTCCATCAAACTCTGGAGCTTCCTGTTCATTCATGTCTTCTTTTTTTCCTTCATGAAGTTATTTTACATTAAATCTGAATAAACAAATATTCATAATCAAAATTAAAGGTTAAAGCGCGGATATCAGTCTGTAGCTGTACCTCTGCTCCAGGCCGTGAGGGGGCGCTGCAGGCCGAGCCTCCCGCCTCTCCGCTGTGTCACACTGATTTCAGTCCGGGTGGAACAGCAGCAGCTCGTGAGCGCTCGCACTCAGAGATGTTGTCGTCCCTGAAGGAGCGCGTGGGCCAGGTTCTGTTACCGGGAGATGAATTCTCCTCCGACACCGACGACACCATCTCTCTCACGGCTCCCGCCAACACCGACAAGCTGCTGTGTGGCCCCGGGCTGCGGCGGAGCGGAGCCCGGCTGCTGGTGACCAAGAGCGGCGTGCTGAGGCACCGGGAGCCCGGAACCTTCTGGATCCACTCCCAGCAGAAGAGGGTGGGTACAAATAAAGATTAAACTAAAATAAACTATAATAAATAAAGATTAAACAGTTATAAACTATAATAAATAAAGATTAAACTAAAATAAACTATAATAAATAAAGATTAAACTGTTATAAACTATAATAAATATAGATTAAACAGTTATAAACTATAATAAATATAGATTTAACTGTGATAAACGGCAGTCCAGCAGATGGTCAATCTATATATATCTTACCTGTAATCAGTGATGATGTCCTCATGTCTCATGTCCTGGTCTCTGATCCTGGTCTCTGGTCCTGGTCTCTGGTCCTGGTCTCTGGTCCTGGTCTCTGGTCCTCAGTACGTCCCCGTTAAAGGAGAGACCGTCATCGGCATCGTGACGCTCAAATCAGGAGACGTCTTTAAGGTGGACTTTGGAGGGAGCGAGCAGGCGTCTCTGTCTTACCTGGCCTTTGAGGGAGCCACCAAGAGGAACCGGCCCAACGTCCAGGTGAGTCTGAGGACACCAGGTGAGTCTGAGGACACCAGGTGAGTCTGAGGACACCAGGTGAGACTTAGGACACCAGGTGAGTCTGAGGTCACCAGGTGAGTCTGAGGACACCAGGTGAGACTGAGGTCACCAGGTGAGTCTGAGGACACCAGGTGAGTCTAAGGACACCAGGTGAGACTCCTGTCCTCAGTGTCTCTGTCCTCGGTCACACCTGTCCTCGGTCATACCTGTCCTCAGTGTCTCTGCCCTCGGTCACACCTGTCCTCCGTCACACCTGTCCTCAGTATCTCTGCCCTCGGTCAAACCTGTCCTCGGTCACACCTGTCCTCGGTCATATCTGTCATCAGTGTCTCTGTCCTCGGTCACACCTGTCCTCCGTCATACCTGTCCTCAGTGTCTCTGTCCTCGGTCACACCTGTCCTCAGTGTCTCTGCCCTCGGTCACACCTGTCCTCCGTCACACCTGTCCTCCATCACACCTGTCCTCGGTCACACCTGTCCTCAGTGTCTCTGTCCTCGGTCACACCTGTCCTCGGTCATACCTGTCCTCAGTGTCTCTGCCCTCGGTCACACCTGTCCTCCGTCACACCTGTCCTCAGTGTCTCTGCCCTCGGTCAAACCTGACCTCGGTCACACCTGTCCTCGGTCATATCTGTCATCAGTGTCTCTGACCTCGGTCACACTTGTCCTCAGTCACACCTTTCCTCAGTGTCTCTGTCCTCGGTCACACCTGTCCTCCGTCATACCTGTCCTCAGTGTCTCTGTCCTCGGTCACACCTGTCCTCAGTGTCTCTGCCCTCGGTCACACCTGTCCTCCGTCACACCTGTCCTCCATCACACCTGTCCTCGGTCACACCTGTCCTCAGTGTCTCTGCCCTCGGTCAAACCTGTCCTCCGTCACACCTGTCCTCAGTCACACCTGTCCTCCATCACACCTGTCCTCCATCACACCTGTCCTCAGTGTCTCTGTCCTCGGTCACACCTGTCCTCAGTGTCTCTGTCCTCGGTCATACCTGTCCTCGGTCACACCTGTCCTCGGTCACACCTGCCCTCGGTGTCTCTGACCTCGTTCAAACCTGTCCTCGGTCACACCTGTCCTCGGTCATACCTGTCTTCTGTCACACCTGTCCTCGGTCACACCTGTACTTGGTCACACTTATCCTCAGTGTCTCTGTCCTTGGTCACACATGTCCTCAGTCACACCTGTCCTCAGTCACACCTGTCCTCAGTGTCTTTGTCCTCGATCACACCTGTCCTTGATCACACCTGTCCTCAGTGTCTCTGTCCTCGGTCACACCTGTCCTCCGTCACACCTGTCTCGGTCACACCTGTTCTCACTGTCTCTGTCCTCGGTCACACCTGTCCTCGGTCACACCTGTCCTCAGTGTCTCTGTCCTCGGTCACACCTGTTCTCCGTCACACCTGTCCTAGTTCACACCTGTCCTAGTTCACACCTGTCCTCAGTGTCTCTGTCCTCGGTCACAACTGTCCTCAGTGTCTCTGTCCTCGGTCACACCTGTCCTCCGTCACAGCTTTCCTCGATCACACCTGTCCTCGGTCACACCTGTCCTCAGTGTCTCTGTCCTCGGTCACACCTGTCCTCGGTCATACCTGTCCTCAGTGTCTCTGTCCTCGGTCACACCTGTCCTCCGTCACACCTGTCCTCGGTCACACCTGTCCTCAGTGTCTCTGACCTCGTTCACACCTGTCCTCGGTCACACCTGTCCTCGGTCACACCTGTCCTCGGTCATACCTGTCTTCCGTCACACCTGTCCTCGATCACACCTGTCCTCGGTCACACCTGTCCTCAGTGTCTCTGTCCTCCGTCGCACCTGTCCTCCGTCACACCTGTCCTCAGTGTATGTCCTCGGTCACACCTGTCCTCCGTCACACCAGTCCTCGGTCACACCTGTCCTCCGTCACACCTGTCCTCCGTCACACCTGTCCTCAGTGTCTCTGTCCTCTGTCACACCTGTCCTCCGTCACACCTGTCCTCAGTGTATCTGTCATCGGTCACACCTGTCCTTGGTCACACCTGTCCTTGGTCACACCCGTCCTTGGTCACACCTGTCTTCTGTCACACCTGTCCTCAGTCACACCTGTCCTCAGTGTCTCTGTCCTCGATCACACCTGTCCTCTGTCACACCTGTCCTCAGTGTCTCTGTCCTCGGTCACACCTGTCCTCTGTCACACATATCCTCGGTCACACCTGTCCTCAGTCACACCTGTCCTCAGTGTCTCTGTCCTCGATAACACCTGTCCTCGGTCACACCTGTCCTCAGTGTCTCTGTCCTCGGTCACACCTGTCCTCAGTCACACCTGTCCTTGGTCACACCTGTCCTCAGTGTCTCTGTCCTCGGTCACAACTGTCCTCAGTGTCTCTGTCCTCGGTCACACCTGTCCTCGGTCACACCTGTCCTCTTTCACACCTGTCCTCGGTCACACCTGTCCTTGATCACACCTGTCCTCGGTCACACCTGTCCTCAGTGTCTCTGTCCTCGGTCACACCTGTCCTCGGTCACACCTGTCCTCTTTCACACCTGTCCTCGGTCACACCTGTCCTTGATCACACCTGTCCTCGGTCACACCTGTCCTCAGTGTCTCTGTCCTCCGTCACACCTGTCCTCCGTCACACCTGTCCTCAGTGTGTCTCTGACCTCGGTCACACCTGTCCTCAGTCACACCTGTCCTCCGTCACACCTGTCCTAGTCACACCTGTCCTCAGTGTCTCTGTCCTCGGTCACACCATGGCCTCCTCAGTCACACCTGTCCTCGGTGTCTTTGTCCCCGATCACACCTGGCCTCGGTCACACCTGTCCTCAGTGTCTCTGCCCTCGGTCACACCTGTCCTCGGTCACACCTGTCCTCAGTGTATCTGTCCTCGGTCACACCTGTCCTCGGTCACACCTGTCCTCAGTCACACCTGTCCTCAGTGTCTCTGTCCTCGATAACACCTGTCCTCGGTCACACCTGTCCTCAGTGTCTCTGTCCTCGGTCACACCTGTCCTCAGTCACACCTGTCCTTGGTCACACCTGTCCTCAGTGTCTCTGTCCTCGGTCACAACTGTCCTCAGTGTCTCTGTCCTCGGTCACACCTGTCCTCGGTCACACCTGTCCTCTTTCACACATTTCCTCGGTCACACCTGTCCTTGATCACACCTGTCCTCGGTCACACCTGTCCTCAGTGTCTCTGTCCTCGGTCACACCTGTCCTCGGTCACACCTGTCCTCTTTCACACCTGTCCTCGGTCACACCTGTCCTTGATCACACCTGTCCTCGGTCACACCTGTCCTCAGTGTCTCTGTCCTCCGTCACACCTGTCCTCCGTCACACCTGCCCTCGGTGTCTCTGACCTCGGTCACACCTGTCCTCGGTCACACCTGTCCTCCGTCACACCTGTCCTTAGTCACACCTGTCCTCAGTCTCTCTGTCCTCGGTCACACATGGCCTCGGTCACACCTGTCCTCAGTCACACCTGTCCTCGGTGTCTTTGTCCCCGATCACACCTGGCCTCGGTCACACCTGTCCTCAGTGTCTCTGCCCTCGGTCACACCTGTCCTCCGTCACACCTGTCCTCAGTCTCTCTGTCCTCGGTCACACCTGTCTTCGGTCACACCTGTCCTCGGTCACACCTGTCCTCAGTGTATCTGTCCTCGGTCACACCTGTCCTCGGTCACACCTGTCCTCGGTCACACCTGTCCTCAGTGTCTCTGTCCTCGGTCACACCTGTCCTCGGTCACACCTGTCCTCAGTGTCTCTGTCCTCGGTCACACCTGTCCTCGGTCACACCTGTCCTCGGTCACACCTGTCCTCAGTGTCTCTGCCCTTGGTCACAACTGTCCTCCGTCACACCTGTCCTCAGTGTCTCTGCCCTCGGTCACACCTTCCTCGGTCACACCTGTCCTCAGTGTCTCTGTCCTAGGTCACAGCTGTCCTCAGTGTCTCTGTCCTCCGTCACAGCTGTCCTCAGTGTCTCTGTATTTGGTCACACCTGTCCTCCGTCACACCTGTCCTCGGTCACACCTGTTCTCCGTCACACCTGTCCTAGTTCACACCTGTCCTCAGTGTCTCTGTCCTCAGTCACAACTGTCCTCAGTGTCTCTGTCCTCGGTCACACCTGTCCTCAGTGTCTCTGTCTTCGGTCACACCTGTCCTCCGTCACACCTGTCCTCGGTCACACCTGTTCTCCGTCACACCTGTCCTAGTTCACACCTGTCCTCAGTTTCTCTGTCTTCGGTCACAACTGTCCTCAGTGTCTCTGTCCTCGGTCACACCTGTCCTCCGTCACACCTGCCCTCGGTCACACCTGTCCTCAGTCACACCTGTCCTCCGTCACACCTGTCCTCGGTCACACCTGTTCTCCATCACACCTGTCCTCATTGCTCTGTCCTCGGTCCCTTCCCGTCCGTCTGACTCCGCCCCCTCTCTCACCTGTGTAGGTGGGCGACCTGGTGTTCGCTCAGTTCGTGGTGGCCAATAAGGACATGGAGCCCGAGCTGGTGTGCGTGGACAGCGCGGGCCGGGCCAACGGGATGGGGGTGTTCGGGGCAGGAGGTCTGCTGGTCCAGGTGTCTCTGGGCCTGGTCAGAAGGTGAGGACGCTGACTCCGCCCCCGACTGTCCTCAGGTTAACATATGTCTGACTCAGGTGTGCTGTCCCGCAGGCTCCTGGCCCCCCACAGCGTCCTCCTGCAGGACCTGCAGCAGCTCTTCCCCTCAGAGCTCGTGGTCGGCATGAACGGACGCCTGTGGGTCCACAGCTCCAGTCCTCAGAGGACCCTGATCATCGCCCACCTGCTGCAGAGCTGTGAGACCATGACGGACCCCCAGAGACGGGCCCTGTTCCAGAGGGTGGCCCAGGGGGGGCCGTAGAGACCAGACCATGACGGACCCCCAGAGATGGGCCCTGTTCCAGAGGGTGGCCCAGGGGGGGCCATAGAGACCAGACCATGACGGACCCCCAGAGACGGGCCCTGTTCCAGAGGGTGGCCCAGGGGGGGCAGTAGAGACCAGAAGGGACAGACTGGGCTGTAAACATATTAATCTCTGGTGTAAACGTGTATATAGCTGATTAAAATGTTTATCTCTGATGTGAATTTGTTATTGTGGACTCCAGTGGGTGTGGGGGGGCCTCTGTTGGGCCTCAGGTCTGCTCAGAGGGGCCAAAGTCTCCAGGTTGCACAAAAACATGTTTTCAGTCAAATCAGCCCAACAGTGTGTTTAAGATTACTTTGTACAATGTTCTGTGTAGCAGCTCTTTAAGCTGGTACTTAATTAAGCAGCAGGTAGTGCAGTTGCCTCACAGAAATATGGCTGATGGTAGAGCAGGAAGTGCCGCCGCCTCTCAGTAAGACGGCTAAAACTGAGGATTTGAAAAACGCTAAGGCTAACATCTGACTTTTTTTTCCTTTTTCGGACACTGGAAAAAAAAGGTGCTCAAACATGACTTTTTGGCTGTAAAACAGTCGGAAAAACATGCTAGTGCTGACGGTTTGGTCATATTTGGCTTAAAAATTGACTAATAAGCCTTTTTCTTTGAAGACAGGATTTGAAAAAACACTAAGGATAACCTATGACTTTTTTTTCCATTTAAGACTCGGGAAAAAAATTTGCTCAAACATGACTTTTTGCGTTTAAAACGGACAGATAAACGTGCTAGTGCAGACAGTTTGGTCATATTTGGCTCAAAAATGGACTTACAAGCCGTTTTTTCTCAGCTCAGGTTTTGAAAAAACACTAAGGATAACCTATGACTTTTTTTCCATTTAAAACTCAGGAAAAAAATGTGCTCAAACATGACTTTTTGGTTGTAAAACGGACAGAAAAACATGCTAGTGCAGACAGTTTGGTCATATTTGTCATAAAAATGGACTTATAGGCCGTTTTTTCTCAGCTCAGGTTTTGAAAAAGCACTAAGGCTAACCTATGACTTTTTTTCCATTTCAGGCTCCGAAAAAAAATGTGCTCAAACATGACTTTTTGCGTGTAAAACAGGCAGAAAAACATGCTAGTGCGGATGGTTTGGTCATATTTGGCTCAAAAAATGGACTTATGAGCCTTTTTCTCTCAACTCAGGATTTGAAAAAACACTAAGGCTAGCCTATGACTTTTTTTCCATTTGAGACACCAAGAAAAGATGTGCTCAAACGTGATACTTTGCGTTTAAAACAGTCGGAAAAACATGCTCGTGCTGACGGTTTGGTCATATTTTGCTCAAAAATGGACTTATAAGCCGTTTTTTCTCAGCTCAGGATTTGAAAAAACGCTAAGGCTAACCTATGGCTTTTTTTTTCATTTCAGGCTCGTGAAGAAAATGTGCTCAAACATGACTTTTTGGGTGTAAAACAGGCAGAAAAACAAGCTCGTGCGGATGGTTTGGTAATATTTGGCTCAAAAATGGACTTACAAGCCGTTTTTTCTCAGCTCAGGTTTTGAAAAAACACTAAGGCTAACATATAGCTTTTTTTTCATTTCAGGCTCGTGAAAAAAATGTGCTCAAACATGACTTCTTGCGTGTAAAACAGGCAGAAAAACATGCTCGTGCGGATGGTTTGGTCATATTTGGCTCAAAAAATGGACTTATGAGCCATTTTCTCTCAACTCAGGATTTGAAAAAACACTAAGGCTAGCCTATGACTTTTTTTTCATTTAAGACACCAAGAAAAGATGTGCTCAAACGTGATACTTTGCGTTAAAAACAGTCGGAAAAACAAGCTCATGCAGACGGTTTGGTCATATTTGGCTCAAAAAATGGACTTATAAGCCGTTTTTTCTCAGCTCAGGTTTTGATAAAACACTGAGGATAACCTATGACTTTTTTTCCATTTAAGAGTCGGGGGAAAAAATGTGCTCAAACATGACTTTTTGGGTGTAAAACAGGCATAAAAACATGCTCGTGCGGATGGTTTGGTCATATTTGGCTCAAAAAATGGACTTATGAGCCTTTTTCTCTCAACTCAAGATTTGAAAAAACACTAAGGCTAACGTATGACTCTTTTCATTTAAGACACCAAAAAAAGATGTGCTCAAACGTGATACTTTGGTTGTAAAACGGACAGAAAAACATGCTAGTGCAGACAGTTTGGTCATATTTGTCATAAAAATGGACTTATAGGCCGTTTTTTCTCAGCTCAGGTTTTGAAAAAGCACTAAGGCTAACCTATGACTTTTTTTCCATTTCAGGCTCCGAAAAAAAATGTGCTCAAACATGACTTCTTGCGTGTAAAACAGGCAGAAAAACATGCTAGTGCGGATGGTTTGGTCATATTTGGCTCAAAAAATGGACTTATGAGCCTTTTTCTCTCAACTCAGGATTTGAAAAAACACTAAGGCTAGCCTATGACTTTTTTTTCATTTGAGACACCAAGAAAAGATGTGCTCAAACGTGATACTTTGCGTTTAAAACAGTCTGAAAAACATGCTCGTGCTGACGGTTTGGTCATATTTTGCTCAAAAATGGACTTATAAGCCGTTTTTTCTCAGCTCAGGATTTGAAAAAACGCTAAGGCTAACATATGGCTTTTTTTTTCATTTCAGGCTCGTGAAGAAAATGTGCTCAAACATGACTTTTTGGGTGTAAAACAGGCAGAAAAACATGCTCGTGCGGATGGTTTGGTAATTTGTGGCTCAAAAATGGATTTATGAGCCGTTTTTTCTCAGCTCAGGTTTTGAAAAAACACTAAGGCTAACCTATGACTTTTTTTCCATTTCAGGCTCCGAAAAAAAATGTGCTCAAACATGACTTTTTGGGTGTAAAACAGGTAGAAAAACATGCTCATACTGACAGTTTGGTCATATTTTGCTCAAAAATGGACTTATAAGCCATTTTTTCTCAACTCAGGTTTTGAAAAAACACTAAGGCTAACCTATGACTTTTTTTCCATTTCAGGCTCCGAAAAAAAATGTGCTCAAACATGACTTTTTGGGTGTAAAACAGGTAGAAAAACAAGCTCTTGCGGATGGTTTGGTAATATTTGGCTCAAAAATGGACTTATGAGCCTTTTTCTCTCAACTCAGGTTTTGAAAAAACACTGAGGCTAACATATAGCTTTTTTTTCATTTCAGGCTCGGGAAAAAAATGTGCTCAAACATGACTTCTTGCGTGTAAAACAGGCAGAAAAACATGCTCGTGCGGATGGTTTGGTCATATTTGGCTCAAAAAATGGACTTATGAGCCTTTTTCTCTCAACTCAGGATTTGAAAAAACACTAAGGCTAACCTATGACTTTTTTTTCATTTAAGACACCAAAAAAAGATGTGCTCAAACGTGATACTTTGCGTTTAAAACAGTCGGAAAAACATGCTCGTGCTGACGGTTTGGTCATATTTTGCTCAAAAATGGACTTATAAGCCGTTTTTTCTCAGCTCAGGATTTGAAAAAACGCTAAGGCTAACATATGGCTTTTTTTTTCATTTCAGGCTCGTGAAGAAAATGTGCTCAAACATGACTTTTTGGGTGTGAAACAGGCAGAAAAACATGCTCGTGCGGATGGTTTGGTAATTTGTGGCTCAAAAATGGATTTATGAGCCGTTTTTTCTCAGCTCAGGTTTTGAAAAAACACTAAGGCTAACCTATGACTTTTTTTCCATTTCAGGCTCCGAAAAAAAATGTGCTCAAACATGACTTTTTGGGTGTAAAACAGGCAGAAAAACAAGCTCTTGCGGATGGTTTGGTAATATTTGGCTCAAAAATGGACTTATGAGCCTTTTTCTCTCAGCTCAGGTTTTGAAAAAACACTGAGGCTAACATATAGCTTTTTTTTCATTTCAGGCTCGGGAAAAAAATGTGCTCAAACATGACTTCTTGCGTGTAAAACAGGCAGAAAAACATGCTCGTGCGGATGGTTTGGTCATATTTGGCTCAAAAAATGGACTTATGAGCCTTTTTCTCTCAACTCAGGATTTGAAAAAACACTAAGGCTAACCTATGACTTTTTTTTCATTTAAGACACCAAAAAAAGATGTGCTCAAACGTGATACTTTGCGTTTAAAACAGTCGGAAAAACATGCTCGTGCTGACGGTTTGGTCATATTTTGCTCAAAAATGGACTTATAAGCCGTTTTTTCTCAGCTCAGGATTTGAAAAAACGCTAAGGCTAACATATGGCTTTTTTTTTCATTTCAGGCTCGAAAAAATGTGCTCAAACATGACTTTTTGGGTGTAAAACAGGCAGAAAAACATGCTCGTGCGGATGGTTTGGTAATTTGTGGCTCAAAAATGGATTTATGAGCCGTTTTTTCTCAGCTCAGGTTTTGAAAAAACACTAAGGCTAACCTATGACTTTTTTTCCATTTCAGGCTCCGAAAAAAAATGTGCTCAAACATGACTTTTTGGGTGTAAAACAGGCAGAAAAACAAGCTCTTGCGGATGGTTTGGTAATATTTGGCTCAAAAATGGACTTATGAGCCTTTTTCTCTCAGCTCAGGTTTTGAAAAAACACTGAGGCTAACATATAGCTTTTTTTTCATTTCAGGCTCGGGAAAAAAATGTGCTCAAACATGACTTCTTGCGTGTAAAACAGGCAGAAAAACATGCTCGTGCGGATGGTTTGGTCATATTTGGCTCAAAAAATGGACTTATGAGCCTTTTTCTCTCAACTCAGGATTTGAAAAAACACTAAGGCTAACCTATGACTTTTTTTTCATTTAAGACACCAAAAAAAGATGTGCTCAAACGTGATACTTTGCGTGTAAAACAGTCTGAAAAACATGCTCGTGCTGACGGTTTGGTCATATTTGGCTCAAAAATGGACTTACAAGCCGTTTTTTCTCAGCTCAGGATTTGAAAAAACGCTAAGGCTAACATATGGCTTTTTTTTTCATTTCAGGCTCGTGAAGAAAATGTGCTCAAACATGACTTTTTGGGTGTGAAACAGGCAGAAAAACAAGCTCGTGCGGATGGTTTGGTAATATTTGGCTCAAAAATGGACTTATGAGCCGTTTTTTCTCCACTCAGGATTTAAAAAAACACGAAGGCTAACATATGACTTTTTTTCCATTTCAGGCTCCGAAAAAAATGTGCTCAAACATGACTTTTTGGGTGTAAAACAGGCAGAAAAACAAGCTCTTGCGGATGGTTTGGTAATATTTGGCTCAAAAATGGACTTATGAGCCTTTTTCTCTCAGCTCAGGTTTTGAAAAAACACTGAGGCTAACATATAGCTTTTTTTTCATTTCAGGCTCGGGAAAAAAATGTGCTCAAACATGACTTCTTGCGTGTAAAACAGGCAGAAAAACATGCTCGTGCGGATGGTTTGGTCATATTTGGCTCAAAAAATGGACTTATGAGCCTTTTTCTCTCAGCTCAGGTTTTGAAAAAAAACACTAAGGCAAACCTATGACTTTTTTTCCATTTCAGGCTCTGAAAAAAATGTGCTCAAACATGACTTCTTGCGTGTAAAACAGGCAGAAAAACATGCTAGTGTGGATGGTTTGGTCATATTTGGCTCAAAAAATGGACTTATAAGCCGTTTTTTCTCAGCTCAGTATTTGAAAAAACACTAAGGCTAACCTATGACTTTTTTTTCATTTCAGACACTGAAAAAAGATGTGCTCAAACATGACTTTTTGGGTGTAAAACAGGCAGAAAAACATGCTACTGCGGATGGTTTGGTCATATTTGGCTCAAAAAATGGACTTATGAGCCTTTTTCTCTCAACTCAGGATTTGAAAAAACACTAAGGCTAACCTATGACTTTTTTTTCATTTAAGACACCAAAAAAAGATGTGCTCAAACATGACTTTTTGGGTGTAAAACAGTCGGAAAAACATGCTCCTGCTGACGGTTTGGTCATATTTGGCTCAAAAATGGACTTATAAGCCATTTTCTCTGAACTCAGGATTTGAAAAAACGCCAAGGCTAACATATGGCTTTTTTTTTATTATTTTGGACTCTGAAAAAAATGTGCTCAAACATGACTTTTTGGGTGTAAAACAGTCGGAAAAACATGCTCGTGCAGACAGTTTGGTCATATGTGGCATAAAAATGGACTTATGAGCCTTTTTCTCTCATCTCAGGATTTGAAAAAACGCTAAGGCTAACATATGGCTTTTTTTTTTAATTTTGGACTCTGAAAAAAGATGTGCTCAAACATGACTTTTTGGGTGTAAAACAGTTAGAAATAAAATGCTAGTGCGGATGGTTTGTTCATATTTGTCATAAAAATGGACTTATGAGCCTTTTTCTCTCAACTCAGGATTTGAAAAAACACTACGGCTAACGTATGACTTTTTTTTTTCATTTAAGACACCAAAAAAAGATGTGCTCAAACATGACTTTTTGGGTGTAAAACAGTCGGAAAAACATGCTCGTGCTGACGGTTTGGTCATATTTTGCTCAAAAATGGACTTATAAGCCATTTTCTCTCAACTCAGGATTTGAAAAAACGCTAAGGCTAACATATGGCTTTTTTTTTTTTTATTTTGGACTCTGAAAAAAGATGTGCTCAAACATGACTTTTTGGGTGTAAAACAGGCAGAAAAACATGCTAGTGCGGATGGTTTGGTCATATTTGGCTCAAAAAATGGACTTATGAGCCTTTTTCTCTCAACTCAGGATTTGAAAAAACACTAAGGCTAACCTATGACTTTTTTTTCATTTAAGACACCAAAAAAAGATGTGCTAAAAAAAAAAAAAAAAAAAAAAAAAAAAAAAAAAAAAAAAAAAAAAAAAAAAAAAAAAAAAAAAAAAAAATAATAAAAATAAATATAAAAAAAAAAAAAAAAAAAAAAAAAAACATGACTTCTTACGTGTAAAACAGTCAGAAAAACATGCTCGTGCGGATGGTTTGGTCATATTTGGCTCAAAAATGGACTTATGAGCCTTTTTCTCTCAGCTCAGGTTTTGAAAAAAAACACTAAGGCTAACCTATGACTTTTTTTCCATTTAAGACTCCGCAAAAAAATGTGCTCAAACATGACTTTTTGGGTGTAAAACGGACAGAAAAACATGCTCGTGAAGACAGTTTGGTCATATTTGTCATAAAAATGCTCTTATAGGCCGTTTTTTCTCAGCTCAGGGTTTGAAAAAACCGCTAAGGCTAACATATTGCTTTTTTTTTCATTTCAGGCTCGGGAAAAAAATGTGCTCAAACATGACTTTTTGGGTGTAAAACAGGCAGAAAAACATGCTCGTGCGGATGGTTTGGTCATATTTGGCTCAAAAATGGACTTATGAGCCTTTTTCTCTCAGCTCAGGTTTTGAAAAAAAACACTAAGGCTAACCTATGACTTTTTTTCCATTTCAGGCTCTGAAAAAAATGTGCTCAAACATGACTTTTTGCGTGTAAAACAGGCAGAAAAACATGCTCGTGCGGATGGTTTGGTCATATTTGGCTCAAAAAATGGACTTATAAGCCGTTTTTTCTCAGCTCAGTATTTGAAAAAACACTAAGGCTAACCTATGCCTTTTTTTTCATTTCAGACACTGAAAAAAGATGTGCTCAAACATGACTTTTTGGGTGTAAAACAGGCAGAAAAACATGCTAGTGTGGATGGTTTGGTCATATTTGGCTCAAAAAATGGACTTATAAGCCTTTTTCTCTCAACTCAGGATTTGAAAAAACACTAAAGCTAACCTATGACTTCTTTTTCATTTCAGACACTGAAAAAAGATGTGCTCAAACATGACTTTTTGGGTGTAAAACAGGCAGAAAAACATGCTAGTGCGGATGGTTTGGTCATATTTGGCTCAAAAAATGGACTTATGAGCCTTTTTCTCTCAACTCAGGATTTGAAAAAACACTAAGGCTAACCTATGACTTTTTTTTCATTTAAGACACCAAAAAAAGATGTGCTCAAACATGACTTTTTGGGTGTAAAACAGTCGGAAAAACATGCTCGTGCTGACGGTTTGGTCATATTTGGCTCAAAAATGGACTTATAAGCCATTTTCTCTGAACTCAGGATTTGAAAAAACGCCAAGGCTAACATATGGCTTTTTTTTTTTTATTTTGGACTCTGAAAAAAATGTGCTCAAACATGACTTTTTGGGTGTAAAACAGTCGGAAAAACATGCTAGTGCTGATGGTTTGGTCATATTTGGCATAAAAATGGACTTATGAGCCTTTTTCTCTCATCTCAGGATTTGAAAAAACGCTAAGGCTAACATATGGCTTTTTTTTTTTATTTTGGACTCTGAAAAAAGATGTGCTCAAACATGACTTTTTGGGTGTGAAACAGGCAGAAAAACATGCTAGTGCGGATGGTTTGTTCATATTTGTCATAAAAATGGACTTATGAGCCTTTTTCTCTCAACTCAGGATTTGAAAAAACACTAAGGCTAACCTATGACTTTTTTTTTTCATTTAAGACACCAAAAAAAGATGTGCTCAAACATGACTTTTTGGGTGTAAAACAGTCGGAAAAACATGCTCGTGCTGACGGTTTGGTCATATTTTGCTCAAAAATGGACTTATAAGCCATTTTTTCTCAACTCAGGATTTGAAAAAACACGAAGGCTAACCTATGACTTTTATTCCATTTCAGGCTCCGAAAAAAATGTGCTCAAACATGACTTTTTGGGTGTAAAACAGGCAGAAAATCATGCTCGTGCGGATGGTTTGGTCATATTTGGCTCAAAACTGGACTTATGAGCCTTTTTCTCTCAGCTCAGGTTTTGAAAAAAAACACTAAGGCTATCCTATGACTTTTTTTCCATTTAAGACTCGGGAAAAAAATGTGCTCAAACATGACTTTTTGGGTGTAAAACGGACAGAAAAACATGCTTGTGAAGACAGTTTGGTCATATTTGTCATAAAAATGGACTTATAGGCCGTTTTTTCTCAGCTCAGGGTTTGAAAAAACGCTAAGGCTAACATATGGCTTTTTTTTTCATTTCAGGCTCGGGAAAAAAATGTGCTCAAACATGACTTTTTGGGTGTAAAACAGGCAGAAAAACATGCTCGTGCGGATGGTTTGGTCATATTTGGCTCAAAAAATGGACTTATGAGCCTTTTTCTCTCAGCTCAGGTTTTGAGAAAAAACACTAAGGCTAACCTATGACTTTTTTTCCATTTCAGGCTCGGGAAAAAAATGTGCTCAAACATGACTTTTTGGGTGTAAAACAGACAGAAAAACATGCTCGTGAAGACAGTTTGGTCATATTTGTCATAAAAATGGACTTATAGGCCGTTTTTTCTCAGCTCAGGGTTTGAAAAAACGCTAAGGCTAACATATGGCTTTTTTTTTCATTTCAGGCTCGGGAAAAAAATGTGCTCAAACATGACTTTTTGGGTGTAAAACAGGCAGAAAAACATGCTCGTGCGGATGGTTTGGTCATTTGTGGCTCAAAAATGGATTTATGAGCCGTTTTTTCTCAGCTCAGGTTTTGAAAAAACACTAAGGCTAACCGATGACTTTTTTTCCATTTCAGGCTCCGAAAAAAAATGTGCTCAAACGTGATACTTTGCGTGTAAAACAGTCAGAAAAACATGCTCATGCAGACGGTTTGGTCATATTTGGCTCAAAAATGGACTCACAAGCCGTTTTTCTCAGCTCAGGTTTTGAAAAAACACTAAGGATAACCTATGACTTTTTTTTTCATTTAAGAGTCGGGGAAAAAAATGTGCTCAAACATGACTTTTTCAAATCAAATCAAATCAAATCAAATCAAACTTTATTTATAGGGCATTTTTCATACTTAAAAGCAACACAAAGTGCCTCACAGAGGCTAAAAACAACATAAAAACAGAGAACCCAGCATCGCCCCCCACCCCCCACCCTCACCCCTATCCCACACTCAATACAGAGACATAAACAGACACGCACTTGCAAATATCAGCATGCACACACACACACACACACACACACACAGACATTCATACGAGCTGTCATAAAAAAGAGAGAGAGACATGGCTGTGCACCGAGGACTGAGGTAAGGAATAAGCTAACTTTGGGGGCCATCAACACTGAGGAGGGCTCCCAGCCCATGAGGAGCGCAGCCAGAGACTTCCCCAACCTGCGCTGACACGAGACCCCACACAACAGCGCAGGTGCCTCCGGCCAAGCAGGTGGAGCGTCCCACGGCAGCAGCCCCACCAATGGACCAGGAGCAGCCCCCAGCGTGGAGAGCCCCCATGAGGAAACACTGAAGCTAAAAACCATCATAGTAAGACACAAATAAAACATATAAGAAATGGGGGACATAAAAAAGAGAGATAGAATAACATAAAATGGATCACTAAAATAACGAACAATTAAGAGTTAAATATGATAAATATTTTGACTAGAAGAATAAATAAGATATACAGTAATACAATAAAACAACAAATAAAAGAATAAATAGCTTGATTAAATCAATTAAACATTTTGGGTGTAAAACAGTAGGAAAAACATGCTCGTGCTGACGGTTTGGTCATATTTTGCTCAAAAATGGACTTATAAGCCGTTATTTCTCAACTCAGGATTTGAAAAAACACGAAGGCTAACATATGACTTTTTTTCCATTTCAGGCTCCGAAAAAAATGTGCTCAAACATGACTTTTTGGGTGTAAAACAGGCAGAAAAACATGCTCGTGCGGATGGTTTGGTCATATTTGGCTCAAAAACGGACTTATGAGCCTTTTTCTCTCAGCTCAGGTTTTGAAAAAACACTAAGGCTAACCTATGACTTTTTTTCCATTTAAGACTCGGGAAAAAAATGTGCTCAAACATGACTTTTTGGGTGTAAAACGGACAGAAAAACATGCTCGTGCAGACAGTTTGGTCATATTTGTCATAAAAATGGACTTATAGGCCGTTTTCTCTCAGCTCAGGTTTTGAAAAAACGCTAAGGCTAACATATGGCTTTTTTTTTCATTTCAGGCTCGTGAAAAAAGATGTGCTCAAACATGACTTTTTGGGTGTAAAACAGGCAGAAAAACATGCTCGTGCGGATGGTTTGGTCATTTGTGGCTCAAAAATGGATTTGTGAGCCGTTTTTTCTCAGCTCAGGTTTTGAAAAAACACTAAGGCTAACATATGACTGTTTTTTCATTTCAGGCTCGGGAAAAAAATGTGCTCAAACATGACTTCTTGCGTGTAAAACAGGCAGAAAAACATGCTCGTGCGGATGGTTTGGTCATATTTGGCTCAAGAATGGACTTATGAGCCGTTTTCTCTCAACTCAGGATTTGAAAAAAAACAAAAAAGGCTAACCTATGACTATTTTTTCATTTAAGACACCAAGAAAAGATGTGCTCAAACGTGATACTTTGCGTGTAAAACAGGCAGAAAAACATGCTCATGCAGACGGTTTGGTCATATATGGCTCAAAAATGGACTTACAAGCCGTTTTTTCTCAGCTCAGGTTTTGAAAAAACACTAAGGCTAACCTATGACTTTTTTTCCATTTAAGAGTTGGGGAAAAAAAATGTGCTCAAACATGACTTTTTGGGTGTAAAACAATCGGGAAAACATGCTCGTGCTGACGGTTTGGTCATATTTTGCTCAAAAATGGACTTATAAGCCATTTTCTCTCAACTCAGGATTTGAAAAAACGCTAAGGCTAACATATGGCTTTTTTATTATTATTTAGGACTCTGAAAAAAATGTGCTCAAATATGACTTTTTGGGTGTAAAACAGTCGGAAAAACATGCTCGTGCAGACAGTTTGGTCATATTTGTCATAAAAATGGACTTATGAGCCTTTTTCTCTCAACTCAGGATTTGAAAAAACGCTAAGGCTAACATATGGCTTTTTTTTTTATTTTGGACTCTGAAAAAAGATGTGCTCAAACATGAATTTTTGCATGTAAAACAGGCAGAAAAACATGCTAGTGCGGATGGTTTGGTCATATTTGGCTCAAAAAATGGACTTATGAGCCTTTTTCTCTCAACTCAGGATTTGAAAAAACACTAAGGCTAACCTATGACTTTTTTTCATTGAAGACACCAAAAAAAGATGTGCTCAAACCTGATACTTTGCGTGTAAAACAGGCAGAAAAACATGCTCATGCAGTCGGTTTGGTCATATTTGGCTCAAAAATGGACTTATAAGCCGTTTTTTCTCAGCTCAGGTTTTGAAAAAACACGAAAGCTAACCTATGACTTTTTTTCCATTTAAGACTCGGGAAAAAAATGTGCTCAAACATGACCTTTTGGGAGTAAAACGGACAGAAAAACATGCTAGTGCAGACTGTTTGGTCATATTTGTCATAAAAATGGACTTATAGGCCGTTTTTTCTCAGCTCAGGTTTTGAAAAAACACTAAGGCTAACCTATGACTTTTTTTCCATTTCAGGCTCCGAAAAAAATTGTGCTCAAACATGACTTTTTGGGTGTAAAACAGGCAGGAAAAACATGCTCGTGCGGATGGTTTGGTCATATTTGGCTCAAAAATGGACTTGTGAGCCTTTTTCTCTCAGCTCAGGTTTTGAAAAAACACTAAGGCTAACCTATGACTTTTTTTCCATTTAAGAGTCAGGGAAAAAAATGTGCTCAAACATGACTTTTTGGGTGTAAAACAGTGGGAAAAACATGCTCGTGCTGACGGTTAGGTCATATATTGCTCAAAAATGGACTTATAAGCCATTTTCTCTAAACTCAGGATTTGAAAAAAGGCTAAGGCTAACATATGGCTTTTTTTTTTTATTTCGGACTCTGAAAAAAATGTGCTCAAACATGACTTTTTGGGTGTAAAACAGTCGGAAAAACATGCTCGTGCAGACAGTTTGGTCATATTTGTCATAAAAATGGACTTATGAGCCTTTTTCTCTCAACTCAGGATTTGAAAAAACGCAAAGGCTAACATATGGCTTTTTTTTTTTTTTTTTTGGACTCTGAAAAAAGATGTGCTCAAACATGACTTTTTGGGTGTAAAACAGGCAGAAAAACATGCTCGTGCGGATGGTTTGGTCATTTGTGGCTCAAAAATGGATTTATGAGCCGTTTTTTCTCAGCTCAGGTTTTGAAAAAACACTAAGGCTAACCTATGACTTTTTTTCCATTTCAGGCTCCGAAAAAAAATGTGCTCAAACATGACTTTTTGGGTGTAAAACAGGCAGAAAAAAACATGCTCGTGCGGATGGTTTGGTCATATTTGTCATAAAAATTGACTTATAGGCCGTTTTCTCTCAGCTCAGGTTTTGAAAAAAACTTAGACTAACATATGGCTTTTTTTTTCATTTCAGGCTCGGGAAAGAAATGTGCTCAAACATGACTTTTTGGGTGTAAAACAGGCAGAAAAACATGCTCGTGCGGATGGTTTGGTCATATTTGGCTCAAAAATGGACTTATGAGCCTTTTTCTCTCAACTCAGATTTTGAAAAAACACTAAGGCTAACATATGACTGTTTTTTCATTTCAGGCTCTGGAAAAAAATGTGCTCAAACATGACTTCTTGCGTGTAAAACAGGCAGAAAAACATGCTCGTGCGGATGGTTTGGTCATATTTGGCTCAAAAAATGGACTTATGAGCCTTTTTCTCTCAACTCAGGATTTGAAAAAACACTAAGGCTAACCTATGACTTTTTTTTCATTTAAGACACCAAGAAAAGATGTGCTCAAACGTGATACTTTGCGTGTAAAACAGGCAGAAAAACATGCTCATGCAGTCGGTTTGGTCATATATGGCTCAAAAATGGACTTACAAGCCGTTTTTTCTCAGCTCAGGTTTTGAAATAACACTAAGGATAACCTATGACTTTTTTTTTCATTCAAGAGTCGGGGAAAAAAATGTGCTCAAACATGACTTTTTGGGTGTAAAACAGTCGGTAAAACATGCTCGTGCTGACAGTTTGGTCATATCTTGCTCAAAAATTGACTTATAAGCCATTTTTTCTCAATTCAGGATTTGAAAAAACACGAAGGCTAACCTATGACTTTTTTTCCATTTCAGGCTCCGAAAAAAATGTGCTCAAACATGACTTTTTGGGTGTAAAACAGATAGAAAAACATGCTCGTGCGGATGGTTTTGTCATATTTGGCTCAACAATTGACTTATGAGCCTTTTTCTCTCAGCTCAGGTTTTGAAAAAACACTAAGGCTAACCTATGACTTTTTTTCCATTTCAGGCTCCGAAAAAAAATGTGCTCAAACATGACTTTTTGGGTGTAAAATGGACAGAAAAACATGCTCCTGCAGACAGTTTGGTCATATTTGTCATAAAAATTGACTTATAGGCCGTTTTCTCTCAGCTCAGGTTTTGAAAAAACACTAAGGCTAACCTATGACTTTTTTTCCATTTAAGAGTCGGGGAAAAAAATGTGCTCAAACATGACTTTTTGGGTGTAAAACAGTCGGAAAAACATGCTCGTGCTGACGGTTTGGTCATATTTTGCTCAAAAATGGACTTATAAGCCATTTTCTCTCAACTCAGGATTTGAAAAAACGCTAAGGCTAACATATGGCTTTTTTTTTATTATTTTGGACTCTGAAAAAAATGTGCTCAAACATGACTTTTTGGGTGTAAAACAGTCGGAAAAACATGCTCGTGCAGACAGTTTGGTCATATTTGTCATAAAAATGGACTTATGAGCCTTTTTCTCTCAACTCAGGATTTGAAAAAACGCTAAGGCTAACATATGGCTTTTTTTTTATTTTGGACTCTGAAAAAAGATGTGCTCAAACATGACTTTTTGCATGTAAAACAGGCAGAAAAACATGCTAGTGCGGATGGTTTGGTCATATTTGGCTCAAAAAATGGACTTATGAGCCTTTTTCTCTCAACTCAGGATTTGAAAAAGCACTAAGTCTAACCTATGACTTTTTTTTCAATTAAGACACCGAAAAAAGATGTGCTCAAACCTGATACTTTGCGTGTAAAACAGGCAGAAAAACATGCTCATGCAGTCGGTTTGGTCATATTTGGCTCAAAAATGGACTTATAAGCCGTTTTTTCTAAGCTCAGGTTTTGAAAAAACACTAAGGCTAACCTATGACTTTTTTTCCATTTAAGACTCGGGGAAAAAATGTTCTCAAACATGACCTTTTGGGAGTAAAACGGACAGAAAAACATGCTAGTGCAGACTGTTTGGTCATATTTGTCATAAAAATGGACTTATAGGCCGTTTTTTCTCAGCTCAGGTTTTGAAAAAACACTAAAGCTAACATATGACTTTTTTTCCATTTCAGGCTCCGAAAAAAAATGTGCTCAAACATGACTTTTTGGGTGTAAAACAGGCAGAAAAACATGCTCGTGCGGATGGTTTGGTCATATTTGGCTCAAAAAATGGACTTATGAGCCTTTTTCTCTCAGCTCAGGATTTGAAAAAACACTAAGGCTAACCTAGGACTTTTTTGTCATTTAAGACACAAAAAAAAGATGTGGTCAAACGTGCTACTTTGCGTGTAAAACAGGCAGAAAAACATGGTCATGCAGACAGTTTGGTCATATTTGGCTCAAAAATGGACTTACAAGCCGTTTTTTCTCAGCTCAGGTTTTGAAATAACACTAAGGATAACCCATGACTTTTTTTTTCATTCAAGAGTCGGGGAAAAAAATGTGCTCAAACATGACTTTTTGGGTGTAAAACAGTCGGTAAAACATGCTCGTGCTGACAGTTTGGTCATATCTTGCTCAAAAATTGACTTATAAGCCATTTTTTCTCAATTCAGGATTTGAAAAAACACGAAGGCTAACCTATGACTTTTTTTCCATTTCAGGCTCCGAAAAAAATGTGCTCAAACATGACTTTTTGGGTGTAAAACAGATAGAAAAACATGCTCGTGCGGATGGTTTTGTCATATTTGGCTCAACAATTGACTTATGAGCCTTTTTCTCTCAGCTCAGGTTTTGAAAAAACACGAAGGCTAACCTATGACTTTTTTTCCATTTAAGACTCGGAAAAAAAATGTGCTCAAACATGACTTTTTGGGTGTAAAACGGACAGAAAAACATGCTCCTGCAGACAGTTTGGTCATATTTGTCATAAAAATTGACTTATAGGCCGTTTTCTCTCAGCTCAGGTTTTGAAAAAAACTTAGGCTAACATATGGCTTTTTTTTTCATTTCAGGCTCGGGAAAAAAATGTGATCAAACATGACTTTTTGGGTGTAAAAGGCAGAAAAACATGCTCGTTCAGGTGGTTTGGTCATTTGTGGCTCAAAAATGGATTTATGAGCCGTTTTTTCTCAGCTCAGGTTTTGAAAAAACACTAAGGCTAAACTATGACTTTTTTTCCATTTCAGGCTCCGAAAAAAAATGTGCTCAAACATGACTTTTTGGGTGTAAAACAGGCAGAAAAACATGCTGGTGCGGATGGTTTGGTCATATATGGCTCAAAAATGGACTTACAAGCCGTTTTTTCTCAGGTCAGGTTTTGAAAAAACACTAAGGCTAACCTATGACTTTTTTTCCATTTAAGAGTCGGGGAAAAAAATGTGCTCAAACCTGACTTTTTGGGTGTAAAACAAGCAGAAAAACATGCTCAGGCGGATGGCTTGGTAATATTTGGCTCAAAAATGGACTCATGAGCCTTTTTCTCTCAGCTCAGTTTTGAAAAAACACTAAGGCTAACATATGACTTTTTTTTTCATTTCAGGCTCGGGAAAAAAATGTGCTAAAACATGACTTTTTGGGTGTAAAACAGGCAGAAAAACATGCTCGTGCGGATGGTTTGGTCATATTTGGCTCAAAAAATGGACTTATGAGCTTTTTTCTCTCAACTCAGGATTTGAAAAAACACTAAGGCTAACCTATGCCTTTTTTTCCATTTCAGACACCAAAAAAAGATGTGCTCAAACGTGATACTTTGCGTGTAAAACAGTCGGATAAACATGCTCATGCAGACGGTTTGGTCATATTTGGCTCAAAAATGGACTTACAAGCCGTTTTTTCTCAGCTCAGGTTTGAAAAAACACTGAGGATAACCTATGACTTTTTTTCCATTTAAGAGTCGGGGGAAAAAATGTGCTCAAACATGACTTTTTGGGTGTAAAACAGGCAGAAAAACATGCTCATACTGACAGTTTGGTCATATTTTGCTCAAAAATGGACTTATAAGCCATTTTTTCTCAACTCAGGATTTGAAAAAACACTAAGGCTAACCTATGACTTTTTTTCCATTTCAGGCTCCGAAAAAAATGTGCTCAAACATGACTTTTTGGGTGTAAAACAGGCAGAAAAACATGCTCGTGCGGATGGTTTGGTCATATTTGGCTCAAAAATGGACTTATGAGCCTTTTTCTCTCAGCTCAGGTTTTGAAAAAAAACACTAAGGCTAACCTATGACTTTTTTTCCATTTAAGACTCGGGAAAAAAATGTGCTCAAACATGACTTTTTGGGTGTAAAACGGACAGAAAAACATGCTCGTGCAGACAGTTTGGTCATATTTGTCATAAAAATGGACTTATAGGCCGTTTTTTCTCAGCTCAGGGTTTGAAAAAACGCTAAGGCTAACATATGGCTTTTTTTTTTCATTTCAGGCTCGGGAAAAAAATGTGCTCAAACATGACTTTTTGGGTGTAAAACAGGCAGAAAAACATGCTCGTGCGGATGGTTTGGTCATATTTGGCTCAAAAATGGACTTATGAGCCTTTTTCTCTCAGCTCAGGTTTTGAAAAAAAACACTAAGGCTAACCTATGACTTTTTTTCCATTTCAGGCTCTGAAAAAAATGTGCTCAAACATGACTTTTTGGGTGTAAAACAGGCAGAAAAACATGCTAGTGTGGATGGTTTGGTCATATTTGGCTCAAAAAATGGACTTATAAGCCGTTTTTTCTCAGCTCAGTATTTGAAAAAACACTAAGGCTAACCTATGACTTTTTTTTCATTTCAGACACTGAAAAAAGATGTGCTCAAACATGACTTTTTGGGTGTAAAACAGGCAGAAAAACATGCTACTGCGGATGGTTTGGTCATCTTTGGCTCAAAAAATGGACTTATGAGCCTTTTTCTCTCAACTCAGGATTTGAAAAAACACTAAGGCTAACCAATGACTTTTTTTTCATTTAAGACACCAAAAAAAGATGTGCTCAAACATGACTTTTTGGGTGTAAAACAGTCGGAAAAACATGCTCGTGCTGACGGTTTGGTCATATTTGGCTCAAAAATGGACTTATAAGCCATTTTCTCTGAACTCAGGATTTGAAAAAACGCCAAGGCTAACATATGGCTTTTTTTTTATTATTTTGGACTCTGAAAAAAATGTGCTCAAACATGACTTTTTGGGTGTAAAACAGTCGGAAAAACATGCTCGTGCAGACAGTTTGGTCATATGTGGCATAAAAATGGACTTATGAGCCTTTTTCTCTCATCTCAGGATTTGAAAAAACGCTAAGGCTAACATATGGCTTTTTTTTTTTTAATTTTGGACTCTGAAAAAAGATGTGCTCAAACATGACTTTTTGGGTGTAAAACAGTTAGAAAAACATGCTAGTGCGGATGGTTTGTTCATATTTGTCATAAAAATGGACTTATGAGCCTTTTTCTCTCAACTCAGGATTTGAAAAAACACTACGGCTAACCGATGACTTTTTTTTTTCATTTAAGACACCAAAAAAAGATGTGCTCAAACATGACTTTTTGGGTGTAAAACAGTCGGAAAAACATGCTCGTGCTGACGGTTTGGTCATATTTTGCTCAAAAATTGACTTATAAGCCATTTTCTCTCAACTCAGGATTTGATAAAACGCTAAGGCTAACATATGGCTTTTTTTTTTTTATTTTGGACTCTGAAAAAAGATGTGCTCAAACATGACTTTTTTGGTGTAAAACAGGCAGAAAAACATGCTCGTGCGGATGGTTTGGTCATATTTGGCTCAAAAAATGGACTTATGAGCCTTTTTCTCTCAACTCAGGATTTGAAAAAACACTAAGGCTAACCTATGACTTTTTTTTCATTTCAGGCTCGGGAAAAAAATGTGCTCAAACATGACTTTTTGGGTGTAAAACAGTCGGAAAAACATGCTCGTGCTGACGGTTTGGTCATATTTGGCTCAAAAATGGACTTACAAGCCGTTTTTTCTCAGATCAGGTTTTGAAAAAACACTAAGGATAACCTATGACTTTTTTTTTCATTCAAGAGTCGGGGAAAAAATGTGCTCAAACATGACTTTTTGGGTGTAAAACAGTCGGTAAAACATGCTCGTGCTGACGGTTTGGTTATATTTTGCTCAAAAATTGACTTATAAGCCATTTTTTCTCAATTCAGGATTTGAAAAAACACGAAGGCTAACATATGACTTTTTTTCCATTTCAGGCTCCAAAAAAAATGTGCTCAAACATGACTTTTTGGGTGTAAAACAGATAGAAAAACATGCTCGTGCGGATGGTTTGGTCATATTTGGCTCAACAATTGACTTATGAGCCATTTTCTCTCAGCTCAGGTTTTGAAAAAACACTAAGGCTAACCTATGACTTTTTTTCCATTTAAGACTCGGGAAAAAAATGTGCTCAAAAATGACTTTTTGGGTGTAAAACGGACAGAAAAACATGCTCCTGCAGACAGTTTGGTCATATTTGTCATAAAAATTGACTTATAGGCCGTTTTCTCTCAGCTCAGGTTTTGAAAAAAACTTAGGCTAACATATGGCTTTTTTTTTCATTTCAGGCTCGGGAAAAAAATGTGCTCAAACATGACTTTTTGGGTGTAAAACAGTGGGAAAAACATGCTCGTGCTGACGGTTTGGTCATATTTTGCTCAAAAATGGACTTATAAGCCATTTTCTCTGAACTCAGGATTTGAAAAAACGCCAAGGCTAACATATGGCTTTTTTTTTTTTTATTTTGGACTCTGAAAAAAATGTGCTCAAACATGACTTTTTGGGTGTAAAACGGACAGAAAAACATGCTCGTGCAGACAGTTTGGTCATATGTGGCATAAAAATGGACTTATGAGCCTTTTTCTCTCATCTCAGGATTTGAAAAAACGCTAAGGCTAACATATGGCTTTTTTTTTTTAATTTTGGACTCTGAAAAAAGATGTGCTCAAACATGACTTTTTGGGTGTGAAACAGGCAGAAAAACATGCTAGTGCGGATGGTTTGTTCATATTTGTCATAAAAATGGACTTATGAGCCTTTTTCTCTCAACTCAGGATTTGAAAAAACACTAAGGCTAACCTATGACTTTTTTTTTTCATTTAAGACACCAAAAAAAGATGTGCTCAAACATGACTTTTTGGGTGCAAAACAGTCGGAAAAACATGCTCGTGCTGACGGTTTGGTCATATTTTGCTCAAAAATGGACTTATAAGCCATTTTCTCTGAACTCAGGATTTGAAAAAACGCTAAGGCTAACATATGGCTTTTTTTTTATTATTTTGGACTCTGAAAAAAGATGTGCTCAAACATGACTTTTTGGGTGTAAAACAGGCAGAAAAACATGATAGTGCGGATGGTTTGGTCATATTTGGCTCAAAAAATGGACTTATGAGCCTTTTTCTCTCAACTCAGGATTTGAAAAAACACTAAGGCTAACCTATGACTTTTTTTTCATTTAAGACACCAAAAAAAGATGTGCTCAAACGTGATACTTTGCGTGTAAAACAGTCAGAAAAACATGCTCGTGCGGATGGTTTGGTCATATTTGGCTCAAAAATGGACTTATGAGCCTTTTTCTCTCAGCTCAGGTTTTGAAAAAAAACACTAAGGCTAACCTATGACTTTTTTTCCATTTAAGACTCGGGAAAAAAATGTGCTCAAACATGACTTTTTGGGTGTAAAACGGACAGAAAAACATGCTTGTGCAGACAGTTTGGTCATATTTGTCATAAAAATGGACTTATAGGCCGTTTTTTCTCAGCTCAGGATTTGAAAAAACACTAAGGCTAACATATGTTTTTTTTTTTTCATTTCAGGCTCGGGAAAAAAATGTGCTCAAACATGACTTTTTGGGTGTAAAACAGGCAGAAAAACATGCTAGTGCGGATGGTTTGGTCATATTTGGCTCAAAAATGGACTTATGAGCCTTTTTCTCTCAGCTCAGGATTTGAAAAAAAACACTAAGGCTAACCTATGACATTTTTTCCATTCCAGGCTCAGAAAAAAATGCGCTCAAACATGACTTTTTGGGTGTAAAACAGGCAGAAAAACATGCTAGTGTGGATGGTTTGGTCATATTTGGCTCAAAAAATGGACTTATGAGCCTTTTTTTCTCAGCTCAGTATTTGAAAAAACACTAAGGCTAACCTATGACTTTTTTTTCATTTCAGACACTGAAAAAAGATGTGCTCAAACATGACTTTTTGGGTGTAAAACAGGCAGAAAAACATGCTAGTGCGGATGGTTTGGTCATATTTGGCTCAAAAAATGGACTTATGAGCCTTTTTCTCTCAACTCAGGATTTGAAAAAACACTAAGGCTAACCTATGACTTTTTTTTCATTTAAGACACCAAAAAAGATGTGCTCAAACATGACTTTTTGGGTGTAAAACAGTCGGAAATACATGCTCGTGCAGACAGTTTGGTCATATGCGGCATAAAAATGGACTTATGAGCCTTTTTTTCTCAACTCAGGATTTGAAAAAACGCTAACGCTAACATATGGCTTTTTTTTTTTTATTTTGGACTCTGAAAAAAGATGTGCTCAAACATGACTTTTTGGGTGTAAAACAGGCAGAAAAACATGCTAGTGCTGATGGTTTGGTCATATTTGTCATAAAAATGGACTTATGAGCCTTTTTCTCTCAACTCAGGATTTGAAAAAACACGAAGGCTAACCTATGACTTTTTTTTTTCATTTAAGACACCAAAAAAAGATGTGCTCAAACATGACTTTTTGGGTGTAAAACGGACAGAAAAACATGCTCGTGCAGACAGTTTGGTCATATTTGTCATAAAAATGGACTTATGAGCCTTTTTCTCTCAACTCAGGATTTGAAAAAACACTAAGGCTAACCTATGACTTTTTTTCCATTTAAGACACCAAAAAAGATGTGCTCAAACATGACTTTTTGGGTGTAAAACAGTCTGATAAACATGCTCATGCAGACAGTTTGGTCATATGCGGCATAAAAAATGGACTTAGAAGCCGTTTTCTCTCAACTCAGGATTTGAAAAAACGCTAACGCTAACATATGGCTTTTTTTTTTTATTTTGGACTCTGAAAAAAGATGTGCTCAAACATGACTTTTTGGGTGTAAAACAGTCGGAAAAACATGCTCGTGCAGACAGTTTGGTCATATTTGTCATAAAAATGGACTTATGAGCCTTTTTCTCTCAACTCAGGATTTGAAAAAACACGAAGGCTAGCATATGGCTTTTTTTTTTTACATTTCAGGCTCTGAAAAAAAATTTGCTTAAACATGTCTTTTTGAGTGTAAAACTGGCTGAAATACATGCTAGTGCAGATAGTTTGGTCATATTTGGCTTAAAAATGGACTAGAGTGTGATTAAAAATAACCTTTGACCTTCCAAATACACGCCCTCTCTTTCCCCTCCACCATAGGCTCTGCCCCCACAGGACAGGTGACATGCTGTGGCATTTGCTGTCCTCCACATTGTCACTTTTATGAATCAGAGCTAAACAAATGAAGACTGATGGTGTCCTGCCCAGAGTGCATTCACACATGACCATAAACACGACTCTTTATTTAATCATGCTTATAATTTAGGTGTGCCTAATAATTTGTCCCCCTGTGATGTTTGTGCTGTCACAGGCCTGCAGAGAGCCTGCTCCTTCACCCACCTGTTCTGTTTGGGCCTGTCCTGCAGGTGTGGGTCACACAGACCTCTGCTTTAATAATCTCTGATTCTATGACTTTAAATGATCTGATTAATCATTCAGTAAAGAAAATATGTTTTTATCTTCTTTATATTCTTTATGTTTAGTCTGTGGAAGACTTCTCTAATGACTGAAAAATAATCAGACATCAGAGTTCATGTGAAATGACTGTAATGGATGATCACAGATGTTTAAGGCCGTGGGTCAGGCTGACCGTGATGACGATGTGTTTGTGTGATTAGTTTTTATTTATTTATGTTTGTGAGGACTGAGAAGAAAAATGAGATTAAATAAACCTGAACGTAGCCTGAGCTGGAGCAGGCTAACTCCACAGAATAAATCTCCATGATGACTTCTTTCTAAACATTTCCCCTGGTCTGTAAGCAGATCACAGATCAGCTGAATATGAAGGATTAATCCCCGTCTGTAAATGAAGAGTTTGTCTTCAGCTCTGTGGTTAAGTGTGCAGATAACACACCTGATGAATAAAGATAAACTGATTTATTGATTTTGTGGTTTTGTGAATCAGCCCTCTGTCATCCAATTTGTGTTTTTTGGCAGGTTTTGATTTTATTGGACTCAGAGAGAAACAAAGATGTGAGGAACATTAATAACCACACAGACTCCACCTTCATCATCATCATCATCATCATCATCTTTATAGACGGAAACACCTCCACCACACACACCTGATCACACTGATCCACTCTAAGGCACGTTACAGCTGATGGATCAGCGATCGACTGGTTTGGTCTGGGATGAGTTCAAGTCTTTGGTACCAACAGCTGATCATCAAGCGCTCATCCATCTCTCTGTTTTTGGTTCCAGCTGATCAGTTTGATATTTTATATAAACTTTGGATGGTTTTAAAAATACAGACATCAATCATGATAAAACATCTGATTACCCACACACACAGAAAGTCAGCATGCAGAGAAGGATCTGATTCACTGATTATTGATCTCTAATCTGACCTTTAACCTTGCAGAGCTCTGAGCACGTGCAGCAGCAGCTTTGAGTTTGGTGCCCTCTGGTGGAGAGTCAATGTCATTCATGCAGGTCAGTCTGGGAGGCTCTAACTGAATTAACTGTAATAAATATACATACATATACATATACATATATATATATATGTATATATATATATGTATATATGTATGTATGTATGTACATATCTATATCTCTCTCTATATATATATATATATATATATATAAATACACATATATATATAAATATATATATATATATATATATATATATATATATATATATATATATATAAAACTATATATATATATATATAGTTATATATATATGTGTGTATGTGTATATATATATATATATATATTTATACATATAAATACATATGTATATATGTATGGATATATACATATGTATATATATTTAAATATATATGTATATACATACACATACATATATATATATACATATATATATCCATGTATATATATATATTTTTTTTATATACATACACATATATACATGCATATAAATAATAATTTATATTAAACTCTGTGAACAGACTCCTGAAAATCAGCTTAATTTGCACAAACGTGGAAATGTCTCCACTGAATTTAGAACTTTGATGTTCAGACTAAGCAAAAAAATGAATTAATTAAAAATGATCACAACATGGTTCTGAATTATCTGCATCACCAGGACGACCTGCTCCTCAGCTTTACCGCTGATGTGACCTCAGTGAGAGGGGAACAGTATTTAAGGAAGAGGCCTGAGGCTGCACGGCCTGTGGCTGCACTGCCTGAGGCTGCTCGGCCTGAGGCTGCACGGCCTGAGGCTGCACTCTCCCAGGTTTTGGCCCCGCCCCCCTGAGCCTCTGTAAGCGTGGTGGTCCTTTTGTGGTCAGAATCCAGATCAATAATCAGGATCAGATCCAGGACCAGGTCTAGACCCGCCCTCCACATTACCCAGAATCCCCCACCAGCAAAGCCCGATCACATCCCCAGCATCCTGATTGTCTGATTCAGAAGAAAAGGCTCGTTTGCTGCAGCAGCGCCTGACGGACAGACGGGGGCAGCTGATTGGTTTGAGTCATGTCCAATCAGAGGCCAGTCTCCGCCCCTCAGAACAAATGTTCGTCAGTCCGTCTGTTTGTGCAAAAACAAAAATCAAATCAGCCAACGAGTCCAGCGTCTCCGATCGGAGTTAAAGCTTCAAGTGTCAAAGGCACGTTTGGTTCCACGGCGGCGGTCAGAGCCGCTGACTCCGCCCACTCCCTGGTCGTCATGGTTTCCCCACGTCCACGGTGATCTTGGTGTAGAGGTCGAACTTCTCCGTCTTCACCACGCTGTAGGACAGAGAGTTTATCCCGTCCTTATGCATCGTCTCCCTGGTGTGGGCGATCCGGTTAAACCTGCCCGAAAAAAACAGGAGAAGAAGAAAGTGAGGCTGAGGTCACCGCGGGGTCACCGTGATCAGACAGCTTCAATCATGACCGACTGAGGTTTGTCAACATGGACTGTAAAATCTGTCATTTTTTAGGATTTATTTGGAATTTAACATTTATTACTGGAATGTGTTATTGTGTATTTACTGAGCACTTACTGTATATTTACTGTATATTTAATGTACATTTAATGTATATTTAATGTATATTTACTGTATATTTAATGTACATTTACTGTACATTTAATGTATATTTAATGTGTATTTAATGTGTATTTAATGTACATTTACTGTATATTTACTGTATATTTAATGTATATTTAATGTGTATTTAATGTACATTTAATGTACATTTACTGTATATTTACTGTATATTTACTGTATATTTAATGTACATTTAATGTATATTTACTGTATATTTACTGTATATTTAATGTACATTTAATGTACATTTAATGTATATTTAATGTATATTTAAAGGGAAACCCCGGTATTTTGACACCTGGACCTTATTTTTAGGTTTGTGCATGCTCATATAGTCACTCAGACAAACATCGTGCAGCTCGGAGTCCTTCAGAAGTTATTTAGATCCAACCGATGTAGCCGCACTTAGCGGGGGCCACGGCAACGGAGCTTCAGCGCGGGACGTAATCTCTGCAAAATTGCTCATTTTGCAGAGATAATGTTCCGCGCTGAAGCTCCTTATAGGGCAAAATCGCTCATTTTGGCTATATTTTTTCATCCATCACCAGTGTTATCATAAAGTCAGCTCATCTACCCTCTTCAGGTGGGTCAGCTGACCTGGTAAACAAACTTTTGATGACGTCATAGCCGCGCGACACAAAGGTACAGCTGACCTACTTTTAGCCGGCAGTGCTGAGCAACATGGCAGAATATTTATCTGATGCCGAAGAGTCAGACTACGACGACCTGTTTGAGTCTGAGTACACGGACGAGGAGCTCCATGAGAGAAGAATGTGGAGGGAGAGAGACGAACAGCTGGCTCGACAACAACAAACAGGAGCACGTCCACGACTCAATGCTAACTGGTGGTGCGCTTGTGGACAGTGTTCGCCTATAGCAACAGAAGAGGAGTGTGTTAGCTGCTCAGAGTGGGACTTGAAACCGGCTGACAAGCGTATGGATCTATCCAGGAGTATATGTCTGACTACTCTGGAGGATTTCTCTGCAATCACAAACCGGGCTGTGGTAGAGACGAGCGATTTTGCAGAGATTACGTCCCGCGCTGAAGCTCCGTTGCCGTGGCCCCCGCTAAGTGCGGCTACATTGGTTGGATCTAAATAACTTCTGAAGGACTCCGAGCTGCACGATGTTTGTCTGAGTGAGTATATGAGCATGCACAAACCTAAAAATAAGGTCCAGGTGTCAAAATACCGGAGTTTCCCTTTAATGTATATTTAATGTATATTTAATGTATATTTACTGTGTATTTACTGTGTATTTACTGTACACTTAAAGCTATGGTCTACGATTTGGAAGCTTTGTACATATTAATAACACCGTTTATAAGGCTGTTATGGTCCTATGGTCCTATCTACACAGTATAAAGACCAAAAAGAATGAAAAAAATCCATTCAGTATATCTGCTGAAAAGCTGCATACTAGCTGACCAATCAAACCTAAGAACCTGCGACTATTAATTGGTCCGTGAGTTGGTCCGTGAGTCCATCCAATCCCGTCTCTCTCACTACGCAGCGCCATGCGTAGTGCGTCATGGTCCCGCCTCCTCCCCTCTACCTCCGATGAGCAGCTAGCAGCGTTAGCTACTGAACTATCATGGAGCCGGAAAAGCCTAGCGCCGAGACCGAAGCCGCCTCCCTCTCCCGCGGGGCCCAACGGAGCTCTGCCCGTGGGTTGAGGCCTGTTAGCGGGCTAACGGCTAATGGCTAACGGCTAACGAATAGCCTCAGTCGGCCGTCAGACCTTCAGCATCGGCCGTTTCGCCCCTGGTTGATCAGGTAATGGCTTTGTTTACTACAGTGGGAGATGTCTGCTGAATAACTCTGGTTAGTTTGTGCCTGCACGGGCTAATAACTTGCAGGGGAGCGGGTTAGCCTGTTAGCCGCTAATCGTTTGCACTGTAAGCTGAGCTGGGGAGGACAGGCTGAGAAAGATTAATCCTCCCCCACACTCGGCTCCGCTCTGGCGGCGCCAGACCCGCATTGCCGCTGGTCCAATTGAAATGGCTACTGCTGTGTGTTACAAGGGGGATGTCTGTCGTGTTTGATACTTTCAGTTGAGCTGAGCTGTTTTTGATTGAGTTTGCTGCTGATATATTATGCTAGTCGCTCGTAGCTCTGTCTGAGGGGGCTTTATGAGGCGACACGAGCTGGGGGCGGGATCTTGGAACACGGAGGGGAGAGGTGAGGGAAGGGGGGGCAGGCTGCGGTTTCAAATCGTAGACCACAGCTTTAATGTACATTTAATGTATATTTAATGTATATTTAATGAACATTTGTTTATTATTTGTCCATTTACTGTGTATGAAGTTAACTGGTTTTTTTGTGTACTGATTATATATTGCAGTTTTACTGTGTAACTATTGTGTATTTAATGTGTAGTTATTGAGTATTTCTTCACTTACTGTGTATTTATTCACTTTTTTAGTATTTGAGTATTTATTGTGTTGAATATTCATTTTGTATTATTTGTGCACTTATTGAGTTTTTTTTTCTGCATTTGTGTATTCATTGAGATTTTATTGAATATTGTTAATTAAATGTATACTTATTGTTTGATTATTTTGTATATGAGACTTTTAGTTTAATTATTTTATTGTGCATTTGTCGGGCATTGTGTTGTATTTTTTCAGTATTCATATATATTGTCTGTTTATAAAGCATGTATTTATGTATTTAATATTTTTAAGTAGCAACCTGAGTATTTCTTGTGTACTATAAATATTTAATGTGTATTTATATTGTAATTTTTAATTTGTTTTGTATTTTTTAGAGTATTTTTTAAGAAGTTATTGGGTATTTTTTACTTTTATTGAAGAATTTTAAAGTATTTATGAAGTATTTATTATGTATTTATTGTGTAGTTATTGAGCATTTCCTTTATGATCAATAAGAAAAACATTTATTCACTTATTTTAATCAGATTTTATGGAAAAATCTTTTTTTAAGTGTTGATTAGGGGTTTACTGTGTATTTATTTTACTTATTGTATTATCTTTAAGTATATTTTTGTAGTTTTGATCGTGATTTAAAGAGTATTTATTGTGTATTTGTAGGGTAGTTCCAGAGTATTTTTTGGTGTTTCTTACCTCTGAGGGTTGGGCTCGTTCTTTTTGTCTCTCTGGTGTCGAATCATCCGACATCGCCCGACCTCGCCGCTCGGCCTGGAGATCGACATTCCTTTGGACGCCAGCCTGTGACGAGACACAAGGGATTGTGGGTAGGATGACACGTCTGTTTATGGACCAATGAAACAATGTGGGGTTGACCTTTCATAACACCTGGGGTCAAAGGTCAGCGGCGTACCTGTTGTAGATGTCGTCGTCCTCGCCGCCCCAGCCCCAGTAGTTGTTCGGGAATCCGTTGATCTTATTGAACTGATCCTTACTGAGCGAGGACACGCCCCCAAAGTACTGATTATACGGCAACCTGCAGGTGAACACCAAATGAACTCTTAAAATTTAATTTACTTAAAATCAAAATCACAACACTCAACAGTTACACGATTAAAACCAGAGACAGCTTAAAGCTATGGTCTACGATTTGGAAGCTTTGTACATGTTAATAACACCGTTTATAAGGCTGTTATGGTCCTATGGTCCTATCTACACAGTATAAAGACCAAAAAGAACGAAAAAAATCCATTCAGTATATCCGCTGAAAAGCTGCATACTAGCTGACCAATCAAGCCTAAGAACCTGCGACTATTAATTGGTCCGTGAGTTAGTCCATGAGTCCATCCAATCCTCGTCTCCCTCACTACGCAGTACGCAGCATCTTGCCCATGGTCCCGCCTCCTCCCCTCTACCTCCGGTGAGCAGCTAGCAGCGTTAGCTACTGAACTATCATGGAGCCGGAAAAGCCTAGCGCCGAACCCGGGAATCCGCCTCCCTCTCCCGCGGGCCCAACGGAGCTCTGCCCGCGGGTTGAGGCCTGTTAGCGGGCTAACGGCTAACGGCTAACGGCTAACGAATAGCCTCAGTCGGCCGTCAGACCTTCAGCATCGGCCGTTTCGCCCCTGGTTGATCAGGTAATGGCTTTGTTTACTACAGTGGGAGATGTCTGCTGAATAACTCTGGTTAGTTTGTGCCTGTACGGGCTAATAACTTGTAGGGGAGCGGGTTAGCCTGTTAGCCGCTACTCGTTAGCACTGTAAGCTGAGCTGGGGAGGACAGGCTGAGAAAGATAAATCCTCCCCCACACTCGGCTCCGCTCTGGCGGCGCCAGACCCGCATTGCCGCCGGTCCAATTGAAATGGCTACTGCTGTGTGTTATAAGGGAGATGTCTGTCGTGTTTGATACTTTCAGTTGAGCTGAGCTGTTTTTGATTGAGTTTGCTGCTGATATATTGTGCTAGTCGCTCGTAGCTCAGTCCGAGGGGGCTTTATGAGGCGACACGAGCTGGGGGCGGGATCTTGGAACACGGAGGGGAGAGGTGAGGGAAGGAGGGGCAGGCTGTGGTTTCAAATCGTAGACCACAGCTTTAAAATTAGAGAAATAGGAGACATTAAAAACTTTTAGAATTTAAACACTTTAAATTAGAGACATAAAAAACAGTTAAAGCTAAAGAATGCTCTCTTTTTGCTCGTCACTCTGGAGAGAGGACGGGGAAGGAAAATGTTGGCGTGTTCCTTTAAGAGCTGATCTGTGACTGTGAGACAGGAAACAGGAAGTGAGGAGCTGACAGCTGTGGCGGTTCTTCCTCTGTGGTATCTCTGTCAGCACTTCCTGTTTGAAACCTTCAGCTGTGTCGCTCTCAGAGCCCTCGACCTTCACCGACGGTTCCCAACACAAGGCCCCCCCAGTAAGGCCCCCCCCTCCTGCTCTGTGGTTCAGTGTGTCTGAAGGTCAAAGGTGGCTGACCTGCGACCTGGAGCCTCACCTGAAGCCGAACTTGTCCATGGACACGGACAGGTGTCTGGGCTGGCTGAAGCACTTGTAGGTGTTGCGGTCGTCCATGGGGATCAGGTCCACGTCGCTGAACACGAAGCAGCCGTAGTCGTACTCCTTCAGCGCCTCCACGTAGCCGATGTTCAGCAGCTTGGCCCGGTTAAAGGTCTCCTCGCCGTCCTGACGAGAGGTCACAGGGGTCACACAGGGGTCACACAGGGGTCAGACAGTAAACCAGCTCCGGATGCTGAGACAGTTTTCCAAACATCATTATAGTTTCAGAGAGCTCAGAGCTGCTCTCCTCCATCAGGGCTGAAGCTTCAGCTCACAGCAGGAACTTCCTACTCTCCTGTTTCTGTTTCCTCTCTACACCGAGCTGAGCTTCACTTCAGCAAACACTCAGAGAGAGCTGAGCTGACAGATACAGGAGGAGTCCTGGGAACAGCTGTTCTTGGATTTATTTAATTTAACTTAATTTAATTTTCTCTACATCCAGACTGAACTGTTTCAGAAGAGACTCTGACTTCCTTTTTTGTCATTACGCAAATTACACAGCAGTGCACCTGGAATGAAATTTTGTTGCATTGGCTTCCTGGATTGTAAAACACACAGTGATATCGTCAATAAATAAGTGTATAAAAATATGAATGCTATTAGTGCCAGAATAAATAATACAGACCTGATCAAAATCTTCAGACCAGCTGAAAAATCGCTAGAATCTGCATTTTGAACATTTGGATCTTAATGAGGTTTTAAATAGAGCTACAATATGCAAAAGCAAGAGGGGGGAGTGTGACAAAAAACACTTTGAAAAAGTAATTTAGTGAAAACAAGTAAACTGAAATAGGCTGTTTATCAGCTGATCAAAAGTTTAAGACCATCGCTCAAAAAATGACAAAAAACTCTCCAAACCAGAACAAAAATGTTTCTCAGTAGGACTCAGTCATGAGTAGCTCCACCGTTCTTGTTAATCACTTCAAAAATTCATTTGATGCTTGATGAGAGTGTTTCCAGGAAGCTTTTGGGAACATTGCTCCAAGTGGTGAAGATGGCTTCATGAAGGGCATCAACTGTCTGGAACTGACGGCCATTTTTATAAACTTCCCTTGACCTCCATCTCCAAATGTTCTCTATGGGATTTAAATCAGGGGAACATGCGGGATGGTCCAAAAGAGTGATGTTATTCTCCCTGAAGAAGTCCTTGGTCAAGCGAGCATTGTGAACTGCAGCGTTGTCCTGTTGAAAAACCCAGCTGTTACCACACAGACGAGGGCCCTCAGTCATGAGGGATGCCCTCTGCAACATCTGCACGTAACCAGCCGCCGTTTGACGACCCTGCACCACCTGAAGCTCCAGTGTTCACTGAATGAAAAAGCACCCAGATCATGATGGACCCCCCTCCACTGTGCCGGGTAGAAAACATCTCAGGTGGGATCTCCTTGTCATGCCAGTAACGTTGAAGCCATCTGGACCGTCAAGGTTACATTTTTTCTCATCAGAAGGTAAAACTTTTTTCCACCTTTCAATGTCCCATGTTTGATGCTCCAAAGTCTAAACGGGCAGTTTTGTGGCGTTGAAGGAGACGAGGTCTTTGAATTTGTTTTTTGTTTTTGAAACCCTTTTTCCTCAGATGCCATCTGATGGTTATTGCGCTGCAGTCGCACCAGTAAGGGCCTTAATTTGGGTCGAGGACCGCCCTGTGTCTTGACGGACAGCCAATCAGATCCTCCAGCTCAGTGCAGGTGTAATTTTTTTGGGTCTACCACTTGACTTTTTTGTTCCATAATGCTCAGGATCTTTTAAAAATGTAGAATGACTGTCTTACTGCGTCCAACCTCAGCAGCAATGGCACGCTGCGAGAGGCCTTGCTTATGCAGCTCGACGATCCGACCACGTTCAAGAAGAGAAAGCTTCTTAGCTTTAGCCATCAGGAGGGCATGACCGTGTGAATGCCTGACAGAAAATGAACATTTGGAGCAGATTTTGGCTTCAATAGCCTGTGGTCTTAAACTTTTGATCAGCTGATAAACAGCCTATTTCAGTTTTTTTTTAATTGCATATTGTAGCTCTATTTAAAACCTCATTAAGGTCCAAATGTGCAAAATGCATATTCTGGAAATTTTTCAACTGGTCTGAAGATTTTGATCAGGACTGTATAAAAAATAAATATGAATACAAGGCTATGCAAGAAATATCGATCAACACAGTCAGTTTAAAGTGACCTATGACTATTAACAAAATATTTACATGAAAACTGAAGTGTCACTGTTGGAGATTAAAAAAAACAGTTATTATATAAAATAGAAGAAATACTGCACTGAACCAAACAGAGGAGGTCGTGTGAAGTGTCCCATGATAAAAATAAAAATATTTCACATACAGGAGGAAGATAAACGTGATGAACGCCCGGGCTGTTGGCCTCATGTGGCTCTTTGTCCTGCTGTAAAGCTTCATGGGCAGGCTATCAATTACCCAATGATTATTATACATGTGATCTGACCGTCACTATAATGTGACTCTCTACTAAAGGATATTATAGTTTTCTTATAGGTCGTGTATATTTAAAGGATATTATAGTTTTCTTATAGGTCATGTATAATTAAAGGATATTATAGTTTTCTTATAGGTCATGTATAATTAAAGGATATTATAGTTTTCTTATAGGTCGTGTATATTTAAAGGATATTATAGTTTTCTTATAGGTCATGTATAATTAAAGGATATTATAGTTTTCTTATAGGTCATGTATAATTAAAGGATATTATAGTTTTCTTATAGGTCGTGTATATTTAAAGGATATTATAGTTTTCTTATAGGTCGTGTATATTTAAAGGATATTACAGTTTTCTTATAGGTCATGTATAATTAAAGGATATTATAGTTTTCTTATAGGTCGTGTATAATTAAAGGATATTATAGTTTTCTTTATAGGTCATGTATAATTAAAGGATATTATAGTTTTCTTATAGGTCATGTATAATTAAAGGATATTATAGTATTCTTATAGGTCATGTATAATTAAAGGATATTATAGTTTTCTTTATAGGTCATGTATAATTAAAGGATATTATAGTTTTCTTATAGGTCATGTATAATTAAAGGATATTATAGTTTTCTTTATAGGTCATGTATAATTAAAGGATATTATAGTTTTCTTATAGGTCATGTATAATTAAAGGATATTAAAAGGTTCATCCCCATTTGTGTGTGTGTGTCTGTGTGCACATGCATTTTTATGTGTAAAGAGTTTTTTCTGTGAGTGGAGGTTTGTACTGTCCTTTCTTTTTTTTTTAATAGAAATATGTTGTAGAAGCAGCTGAACAGGTTTTGTTTGGCCCAGCAGCCCTGTAATTGGCTGGTTGATGCAGGTCTATCAGCCCTGTGATTGGCTGGTTGATGCAGGTCTTTAGGGTCAGGTGAGTCGCTGAGTGTCAGGTAGGTCAGAGGTTAGTGTAGATCCACAGCAGTTAGAGACGCTCAGAGAGGAAGACGAGGAAGAAGAAGAAGCCTGGTTTACCAGAAGGCCCTCTGACAGCACATGCTGCTATTGGCCGACACCAAGCAGGGGCGGAGCCAACTCCTCCAGAGGCCACAGCCATTGGTCAGAAACGCCTGACATGCAGAGGGAGGGGGGGGGGGGCGGTGTGAGTGAGGGAGGAGAAGTGAGGAGGAAACGGAGAGGCAAGGAAAGGAGTGAGGAGACACACAAGAGAGAGAAGGAGAAGAAAAGTGAGTCACAAACAAACAAACAAACAAACAACAAGAGCAGAAGAAGAAGAAACTGTAAAGAGAGCAGGAGACTGTTGAGTGTTTATTCATCTGTGAAAATGTGAGTCACAAACAAGCAAACAAACAAGTAAACAGATGAACAAACATACAAGCAAACAAAAAAATAAACAAACAAACAAACAATCAAAATAACAAACAAGCAAACAAACAAACAAGAGCAGAAGAAGAAGAAGAAACTGTAAAGAGAGCAGGGGACTGTAGAGATTGTTTACTCATCAGTGAAAATGTAAGTCACAAACAAACAAGTGTGCAAACAAGAAAACAAACAAACAAGCAAACAAACAAGTAAACAGACAAGCAAGCAAACAGAAAAACAAATAAACAAACAAATAAGAGCAGAAGAAGATGAAGAAACTGTAAAGAGAGCTGGGCCCTATTCTATGAAGCAAGTTCAGCATAGCGAGATATCCTTGGAGCTACCTCGCTGAACTGAGCGCGGTAGCCGGCGGTCTCTCTAAACGGTTTGTCGACGCTGGTTATCAACCTCATGAGTGGATCCAGCTTTGCAATGAGCGCGTGCACGCATATAAGGCGGAGCCCGCCGTATCTGACCAATCATGAACATGGACCAGTCTGGAGCGTCAGAGCAGGCCGGAGAGAGAAGGACCTCATACTTCACACAGGAGGAGCAGGAGGTGATCATGACAGAGTATGAAGAATTAAAACATGTTATAAATACGGTTGGGCATCGTTTGAATGTGAACGATTCCGGTTCCGATTCCGATTCCTAACGATTCTCGATTCCGATTCTTTTAAGAGGCAGGGTCGAAAAAGTTTTGATGTTTTAAATGAGCTAGCTAACCAGAGGTCTTTCTGGATAAAATAGTCTGTACTTCTCCATGAATTTTAATGCTATGAACTTACCACTTTCTATGGACTATACTATGAATTTCTCATAGGGCTGTTTTTATATACATATCTGAACTGAAAAAAAATATAAATTTTCTTTTCACAGGAGTTCACTTTTCACAAGAGAGCTTTATTTTTGAAAAACTCATGATGGGTGTATTGTCCATGGTTGCGCTAACCTAAATACTTCTGGCGGATTCTTCTTCGCTGGTGTTCGGCGGTTTCTCCTTCCGGTCGGCGGACTAGGAATTGAATCTAGGAATTGAAATTAAAACATTTGGACGATTCCGGGACAATTGGAAAGTTACTCCCGGTTCCAATCGATACTCGATGCCCAATCCTAATAATAAACGTCAAAAGCAACACCGTCACCGCTGCAACAGCACGGAAGGAGTGCTGGCAGAAAATTGCTGACAGTCTCAATGTTTAAGTATAGAGCGCAAAAAATCTTTGGTGCCATTATCATCCTGAAATAGCGCTGTTCAACATGCACTTTTACTGTAACATGCACCAGACACGTCTAATTCATTTCTAAGATGAATTCATTCATTTGTTCACTCCTATCCTGTTTACATTTTTAAGATGGGCAATAAAATATTGTCATGGAGCAGAAGTGTTGGCATTGAAGATCTCGTTACGGCAATGAGAGTCCTCCCCCAGATTTTACTCCTGCAGAGGAGCTGGCCGAGAGAGCTCATTGGTCAGTGGGCGGGGTTTTTATAGTCCGCGAGTTCAATCTGGAACCTAACCTGCCCCGGAGCAGGTTAGCCATTCAGCGTACGTTGCCATGGAGACTCGCCTTGCTAAGAAGTGAACCCGTCTCGTAGAACAGGGAACCCGGAACCTACCCTCAAAGTTACCTCGCTAGGCAGTAATCCTGCTTCATAGAACAGGGCCCAGGAGCCTGTAGAGTTTGTTTATTTATCAGTGAAAATGTGAGTAACAAACAAACAAACAAACAAACATACAAGCAAGTAAACAAACAAACAATCAAAATAACAAACAAGCAAACAACCAAGTAAGCAAACAGATGAACAAACATACAAATAAACAAACAAACAAGCAAACAGATGAACATACAAATAAACAAAAAAACAAATAAACAAACAAGCAAACAGATGAACATACAAATAAACAAACAAGCAAACAGATGAATAAGCAAACAGATGAACAAACATACAAGCAAATAAACTTACAAATAAACAAACAAACAAGCAAGCAAACAAACAAACAAACAACACTAGAAGAAGAAGAAACTGTAAAGAGAGCAGAGGCCTATATCACGAAGCTCGGTCAACTTATCCCCGATAACTCACATCTATCCAGGATTGAGTGACCGACAACAATGGCCATCAGGATAATCAATAGCACGACGCAGATTATCAACTAGGGATGGGCATTTTATCCGATTCGCAATCAGTGCATCGATGCGAGGGTCTATGGTAGATTGCATCGGTTGGAGTGGTGTGCATCGGATTAGAAACTGGGCTGAAACCAGAATGTATCGCATCGTAAAAGCTTTGCATCAGTAAAATCCGATTTCATGCTATTATATATATATTTTTTAAAATTTAAAATTATTATTTTCAGTGTGCTGAAAGTGTTGTTTTTTTCAAAGTGCTGTTTATATGCTTAGTCTAAATTGTTAATGACAGCTTTGAAGGCTGAGCTCCACTACTGTTAGGCCTATGTCCCTGTTTGTGAAATAGGCCTACTTTTTTATGTTGACAAACACACCTCCTGACTGCTTAAGTAGCCTACTGTAAGTGGTCTGAAGTGGTCTTGAAGGAAAAATAAAGTTGAGTTGAATTTGCACAAATTTGCATCGTTATTGCATCGTGATTGCATCCTGATTGCATCGAGGTAGGAAGATAAATCGTATCATCCTGAATTGGTAGATGCTTCATGTGAATGGTTAGTGTATCGTACCGTAGCCTACATATCGAGATGCATATCGTATCGTCCTGGGGATGGAGATTTCCGTCCCTATTATCAACACGGTAACTCAATCCAGGATTGTTTCATCAAGAGCCGTGAACGCGCACGTATAAAGGGAGGGCTCAGAGGCAGCTGACCAATCATGATCATGAGAGGAGAACACACTGACAGAGCTCTGTATTTTACATGTGAAGAGCAGCGTCTGATAATGTTAAGATGTTAGGATAAAAAAACAATATAATAGAGAAATGAAACATCGTAGCAGCTGTCAGTCACAGACAAAGTTTCTTTTTATTCCTGCTTTTAATGCACTTTTTATTACTTCACGTGCTCTTTGTTTGTGACTCATGTAAGGTGACCTTGAGTTTGTGAAAAGCCCCTGAAATAAAAAGTATTATTATTAAAATGCGTGGCGGACTGTGAAAATGCGCAAAGTACTTATTATGGGCTATATCTGACAGTGATCACACTCATGAATCTCATGAAGCAACATACTGTGAAAATATGTTGCATGTCTGACAATTATCACCCCATTCCCTCAGATAATCCCTCTGCTGTGAGGAGTTCATGGGAGCAGATAAAAAATAAAATTAACAATTTAATAATCAGCAAGAAAAAAAAAAAAAACCTCAGACACATGAATAAAGTGCAGGAATGACATGATGGACCTGATTGAATAATAGAATAATGTGCTGTTTCACATAAGATTTACATCCCTTTTATTTATCAAGCACTTTATGATGCATTTGAATGTATGAAAGGTGCTATAGAAGTGAAGTTTATATTGCAGGGCGATGCAAAATAACAGTGTGACAGTTCGTGCTCCGCTCCTGCGGGTCACACGGGGAATAAACAGCTCCAATATATCACCCAGGTAGATGACTCCAAGCCAGGAGAACCGGTACATCTCATAGTGCGTCGTCAGATTGATCTAGTGGGTCAAATCGGTATTGTGACACTCCTTCTCATCTTCATGATTGTCTCAAAACTTGTGCGCCTCCTTCTACCGCGTTCAGGAGAAGAGGGCAGGCCACTGATTCGGAGAAGCTGATTGGCTAGTGCGAGGGCCATCTCGCAGGATCAGATTCAACCTCCAACTTATCCTGCCCCGGAGCAGGATAGCCGTTCAGAATAAGTCACCATGGTGATCTACTCCGATAAAAAGGGAACCGGCTTCGTGCTATCGATAAATCAGGGTTAACCCTGAAGTTATCTCGCTAAGACATTAATCCTGCTTCGTGCTATAGGCCTCAGGACTGTAGAGTTTGTTTATTCATCAGTGAAAATGTGAGTCACAAACAAACAAACAGCAGCAGAAGTCTCTGTGGTGGAGTGTGGTCTCTCCGGTGCGTTCAGGTTCACCTTCAGGTCTGTAAATCTCAGTGTCATGCAGGCTCTGGTCTCTGTGGTAAATTGCAGCATGCAGAGACCTGCCTGACACGCCTCTGAACACCTGAGCAGGAGCATCAGCCTGAGCTCAGGTGTTCACCTGTTTGAGCCCCCCCTTCCGCCCCCCCAACAGGATGTTTGTCAGGCCCCTCTGACGCTCTCTAACAGTCTACCTGTCACACCTGCTCAGCATGTTTACATTACCCATGATGCACCACTGCCCCTCTGACAGCCTGAGGGTCATGATGTCACAGTGACATCACAGCGTACCTGGTTAACATGGTCACGACATCACAGTGACATCACGGCTTACCTGGTTAACATGGTCATGACATCACAGTGACATCACAGTTTACCTGGTTAACATGGTCACGACATCACAGTGACATCACAGTTTACCTGGTTAACATGGTCATGACATCACAGTGACATCACGGCGTACCTGGTTAACATGGTCATGACATCACAGTGACATCACAGTTTACCTGGTTAACATGGTCATGACATCACAGTGACATCACAGTTTACCTGGTTAACATGGTCATGACATCACAGTGACATCACGGCGTACCTGGTTGATGACGTAGATGCCGTAGTCCAGCTGCTGCCTCTGCAGGATGGGGTGCAGGTAGTGCAGCCAGTACCTCAGGTGTTCCTCGCGATTCCTGAATGGGATGATGATGGCGACCTTCTGCAGCGCCACGCAGTCCTTGGGTTTGTACCGCCCCCCCTTCTGCACGTCGGGGTTCGACTTCGCCGTCTGCTCCAGCTTCACCTGGATGGTGAACTCCACCCGCAGGGGGCCCACTGAGGACGGCAAGGCAGGGAAATCAAACACACTGCATGGGGAGGGGCTAAAGGAGGGAGGGGTAACAATGGGGGAGGGGCTAAAGGAGGAAGGTAAACACACAGAGGAGAGTTTGTAGCTGTGTTCGCCCACTCTTCCCTCTGTGGTGTTATGAAACAGTGAACACAGAGGGAATGGCCAAACGAGATTTCTGACACGACACTGAAACTTTAACGGCATCAGCTGATGAGCCGGATATTCCTGTGATGGGGGCGGACGCGTAGGCCTGTCACGATAACAAACAAATTTTGCCGGACGATAATTGTCCAAAAAATATTGACGAGAAACGATATTTTTGGGCTCGTGGCTCCGAGTGTACACGCGAGCGGCCCCGCCTCTCCCCCCAAAGATCGCATGTCCGACAGATGCTCACTCCACTTTAAAACCCCTAAATCCGCTATGGAACCGATGCACCCCAGTGCCAAGAAAGATAGACGTAGTGAGCCATCTTCACATTCAGCCTCTTTGGTAGAAAGAGAGGAGGAAAACAAACACCCATTCACGTGTCAATTTATTGAGGCCGGCAAACTTACCGAGGACGTTTTTATTTATCGGTCGGTTAATTGATTTATTGATTATCGTGACAGGCCTACGGACGCGCAAACATTAACGTAAACAAACCGGGCAATCTGGGGGATCAGTAGCAAACTTTGAAGCTGTTAAAAGAGACGCTAAAGAGCTACACTACGAACGTGCTAACGTTTTTCACATTTATGAATGAAAGCAGCTCCTAACAGCCCTCTTTCTCTTCTTCGACCGCATTGCATTGTGGGATACGGGAGTACAACATAGGGTACATGTTTACATTTGCTGTGCATTGTGGGTATTTTGTAGTACACTAAATAGTGAATGAAATTAACTGCTGAGAATTGAACAACACTACGAAATGGCGAACACACTCCATGATAAGGAACGATGTTGAACACAGCTTCTGTCTGAAGGCCGTCCGGACTCTGCTGATGTGGAGGGTTGGAGGTGTGAGAAATATCAGTGCACTCAAACACCTGAACACTGCGTCAACATGCAGGGCAAATAAAGAGACGTAACGTTTCCATGACAGATGTTTGGGACAGTTTATCAGCTGACTGACGGAGCAGAGGTCAGAGCAGCTGATTCAGGGTCTGATCTGCAGGTTAATGTATGGATTAATTATTAATATGTGACATCATCAGCTCTGATAGGACAGTCTGACCTCAGTCTGATAACAAATCAGAGAGAAGGACTCAGCGTGATCATCCACCTACAAACAGGCCGAAGCTCCACGCAAACACCAGGCTGAGCTTTAAACCCCTCAACAGCTCTGAGTGAGGCCTTCACTGCCCCTGCAGAGCTGCAAGGCCATGTGCTGCATTCAGGGTCCTCTATCAACAGCACCGTCCTCACCATCAAACCAAACTGTCACGGTCCGGTCTGTGTCAGGAGACCTCCACCCCTGATGGACCTGACCGCACGCCCCTCCCTGTGGAGCAGGTTTGACTCCAGAGTTCAGCAGAGGGCTGACATGTCCCTGCAGAGCCTCTCCAGTGTGTTTGTTTAATCCATGTCAGCTCTCTATCAGGACATTACATTATTTAACCTGGATCAGGCTGCAGCTCTCCACCTGTGAGGCTCCATGTTTAACAAAGACACCGTCAATCACTGAGCTGATCCCAACATCTGCTTCAATAAAAGATTCAGCTGAGTCAATCTGTCATAATGTTATGATTATATAGTCCTTACTCAGTCTATTATGTTATTAGTACATCATCTTCACAGCTCAGTCTATGACGCTGTTATCATTTTATTATCTTTACTCTCGCTATATCGTTATCATGTTATTAATGTTACAAAGTTGTTGTTATATTATTATTACATTACTATAAAATCCTCTTTCTATCTCGATGATGTTGTAATTATGTAATTATCTTAGCATGATAGAATCTTTACTCTTTACTCTCGTTGTCTTACTCTATTATGTTTTTATTATGTTGTAGATATGATCTTTATATTATATATTGTCACTGGTTCACTCTGTTATGTTATGATGTGGTTTTTAAATTATTTTTATACAATCTTTACTCTTTACTCTCAGTCTTACTCTATTATGTTGGTATTATAGTCTTTAGTCCCTTTCCTGGATATTTAACTATTTGTCCAGTTAATGGGGGGGGGGGGGGGGGGGGGGGGGCAGCTGAATCAACATGGCCTCCGTCAGTCTGATAATAAACAGCTCAGATCATCTGATTCAAAGTGAGCCTCGCTCAGCTGTCAAGCAGATATGGACCAACATCTGCTGAATCATGAAGATGGAGGTGTACCTAATAAAGTGGCCAGTGAGTGTTTATGCCTCAGATACATTGTGTTGCCGTGGTAACATGTCCATCCTGCTGTTAGCTCAGCCCACCCCTGAACACAACCCTCACTCCTCTCAAACATCTGGTTTCAGATAATCTGACTCCCAGCGGACTCGTAACACCATCAGCTGCTGTTTGAGAAGAGCTGCCATCGGCCAATCAGACGGCAGCAGTAACCCGACACAGCAGGTAGGAGGAGTCTGATTGGCTCATTTCCTTGTGTGTGTTTTTGTTCAGTCTGGATGAAAATGTGAAGTTTAGCTCTTCATTTGATTAACAAACCTGCAGAGGACAGCTCACCTCACTGACGTCTACCTGTGACCTATGACCCGCCTGCAGGTAAATCTAGAAATGTCGGAAGAGGAAGTGATGATCACATGAGAGCGGGAACACATCTGTGACACATCTGGATGCCACCACAGCTGGTCAATTATGAATAACATCAACACGAAGTTACGAAATACAAAAAAATAAAGCAATAGCAAAAACTGCTTATCCTGCAATAACTGGTCTAATCCAGTAATAACTGGTTTAATCCTGTTATAACTGGTCTAATCCAGTAACAACTGGTTTAATCCTGTTTTAACTGGTTTAATCCTGTTTCAACTGGTTTAATCCAGTAATAACTGGTTTAATCCTGTTATAACTGGTTTAATCCTGTTATAACTGATTTAATCCTGTTATAACTGGTTTAATGCTGTTTTAACTGGTTTCATCCAGTTTTAACTGGTTTGTCTTGTAACAACTGGTTTAATCCAGTTATAACTGGTTCAATCCTGTAATAACTGGTTTAATCCAGTTATAACTGGTTTAATCCTGTAATAACTGGTTTAATCCCGTGATTACTGGTTCAATCCTGAAATAACTGGTTTAATCCAGTTATAACTGGTCCAATCCTGAAATAACTGGTTTAATCCAGTTATAACTGGTTTAATCCTGTTTTAACTGACTTAATCCTGTTTTAACTGGTTTAATCATGTTTTAACTGGTTTAATCATGTAATAACTGGTTTCATCCAGTTTTAACTGGTTTAATCCTGTAATAACTGGTTCAATCCTGAAATAACTGGTTTAATCCAGTTATAACTGGTTTAATCCAGTAATAACTGGTTTAATCCAGTTATAACTGGTTTAATCCAGTAATAACTGGTTTAATCCAGTTATAACTGGTTTAATCCTGTTATAACTGGTTTAATCATGTAATAACTGGTTTAATCCTGTAATAACTGGTTTTATCCTGTAATAACTGGTTTAATCCTGTTATAACTGGTTTAATCATGTAATAACTTGTTTAATCCAGTTTTAACTGGTTTTATCCTGTAATAACTGGTTTAATCATGTTATAACTAGTTTAATTCTCTAATAACTGGTTTAATCCTCTAATTACTGGTTTAATCCTCTAATAACTGGTTTAAACATGTTATAACTGTTTTTTTCCCGTAATAACTGAGTGTAGCTGGTCTCTTTAGAGTCCCACGGTGATAGACGCTGGTCTAATGGGGTATAAGCCAGATGTTTTCCTCTCCGAAGGTGCAGCAAGGCTGCAGTCCAGGTCTAGGATCGTCCCGGTCCTCCATGTCCTGCTGAGGACACGGGTTCTCCTGCCACGGAGAAGTCTGAGTATCAAAGGGGATCATATCACACAGCAGAAGAACTGAGGAGGAACCTGCAGTCTGAGAGACCTTTCTCAGGAGGGTTAAAAAAGTCTAGTCTAAAGTCTGGAGGTAAGCGGTCCCGGGCCAGTCCGGCTGGTCTGGCTGGTCCGGGCTGCTGAACCGGTTCTCCTCTGCAGGTTCTGGTCTCTCCTGTTCCTGGCCCGGCTGCAGGCCTTCACTGTCATTGTTCCTCCAGCTCACTGACACCGTCACGCTCCCTGAGGGGCGAGGATGAAACCTTAACCTGCATTACACAACAGGATGTTCACACCGAGCCTGCTGATTGGAGGAGAGGCGGCACAGGTGTCTCTGCACCTTCAGGGGGTTTGGGTGGGAGCGTCAGACTCTGTGGTCTCAGGACAGACATCCAAAGAGTCTGAGCACCTCTGCTGGGACGTCCCAGATCCAACCACAGGTGAGATCAGCTGATCGGTGCAGCAAAGGACTGTGGGTAAAACACCTGTGACTAAACGATCGATGATTAAAGTTATGAACGTGATCGAGAAGACGAGAGATATGATTATTAAAGTTATGAACGTGATCGAGAAGACGAGAGATATGATTATTAAAGTTATGAACGTGATCGAGAAGACGAGAGATATGATTATTAAAGTTATGAACGTGATCATCAAGAAGACAAGAGATATGATTATTAAAGTTATGATCGTGATCATCAAGAAGACGAGAGATATGATTATTAAAGTTATGAACGTGATCATCAAGAAGACGAGAGATATGATTATTAAAGTTACGAACGTGATCATCGAGAAGACGAGAGATATGATTATTAAAGTTACGAACGTGATCGAGAAGACGAGAGATGTTATTAAAGTTATGAACGTGATCATCGAGAAGACGAGAGATATGATTATTAAAGTTATGAACGTGATCATCAAGAAGACGAGAGATATGATTATTAAAGTTATGAACGAGATCATCGAGAAGACGAGAGATATGATTATTAAAGTTATGAACGAGATCATCGAGAAGACGAGAGATATGATTATTAAAGTTATGAACGTGATCGAGAAGACGAGAGATGTTATTAAAGTTATGAACGTGATCATCGAGAAGACGAGAGATATGATTATTAAAGTTATGAACGTGATCATCAAGAAGACGAGAGATATGATTATTAAAGTTATGAACGTGATCATCGAGAAGACGAGAGATATGATTATTAAAGTTATGAACGTGATCATCGAGAAGACGAGAGATATGATTATTAAAGTTATGAACGTGATCATCGAGAAGACGAGAGATATGATTATTAAAGTTATGAACGTGATCATCGAGAAGACGAGAGATATGATTATTAAAGTTATGAACGTGATCATTGAGAAGACGAGAGATATGATTATTAAAGTTATGAACGAGATCATCGAGAAGACGAGAGATATGATTATTAAAGTTATGAACGTGATCGAGAAGACGAGAGATATGATTATTAAAGTTATGAACGTGATCATCGGACCCTCGTCAGTCCTGATCCTCGTCCGTCCTGATCCTCGTCTGTCCTGACCCTTGTCTGTCCTGACCCTTGTCTGTCCTGACCCTTGTCTGTCCTGACTCTCGTCCATCCTGCTTCTTGTCTGTCCTGACCCTCGTCTGTCCTAACCCTCGTCCGTCCTGACCCTTGTCCGTCCTGACCCTCGTCAGTCCTGATCCTCGTCAGTCCTGACCCTCGTCCGTCCTGCCCTGTATTTGTCCTGCTGATTCCACCTGATGGAACAGGAGACTAACCTGTCCCGACCACGGAAAGCCTCTGAGCGACGCTCCGTCTGATGTTGCAGATCTGTCAGTATGACTTACTCTCACTGTTTAACCAAGTTAAGAACAGGTGAGTTTGTTCACCTGTTCAGGGAGGGGCCGCCGAGGCACAGCATTAGTATTTACCTGAATATAGCAGACATTAACCTGACTTTGTCCCTGATATTAACCTGTGTTTATGGTTGATAATAACTGATCTGTCAGGAGATTTAATCTCATGAGGTTAAGAACAGGTGAGTTTGTTCACCTGCTTAGAGCTCAGACATTAACCTGAATTTAGTCTGATATGAACCTGAGATTATAACTGTCATCAACCTGAGTTTAGACTGACATTAACCCAAGTTTAGCACTGGTATTAACCTGAGATTATGCTGATATTATCCTGAATATAGACCGATATTAACCTGATATTATCACTGATATTACCCTGACTATGTCACTAATATTAACCTGATTTAAGACTGATATTAACCTGACTATGTCACTCATATTAACCTGATTTGATCAAAGACATTAACCTGTGTTTAGACTGATATTAACCTGATACTAATCACTGATATATGCTTGATTTTAGACTGACATTGCCCTGTGTTTATGGTTGATAACAACCTGACATTAGACCGATATTACCCTGACTCTGTAACTGATATTAACCTGAGTTTAGACCAACAATACTCTGACTCTGAACCAGGGTTAACTAATCCCGGGTCAAACCCGTGTTCACAGCTGTTCTTACCGAGCAGAGGGGAGGTCTCAGGGCAGCTCTCCAGCTTCTTGGGCTCCGGCTCAGGCTCCTTCTCCCGGGGCTCAGGCTCCTGCTCCCGGGGCTCGGTCTCCTTCTCCCCGGGCTCTGCCGGACCCTCCGGGGGCAGCTCGGCCTCCTCGGGCCCCTCCTCGTCGAGCTCCCCGGTCTTCAGCTCGATTCCGAAGCCGGCCCCGGGCCTGCTGACCCGGTTCGCCATGCTGGTGTTGTGGTTGGACTGCTGGTTCTGGGCGAAGCTGAAGCGCTTGTCCAGGGAGCGGACGTAAAAGACGACAGTCACGGCGATGTGCAGGAAGCAGAGCAGCACCACCAGCTTACAGGTCCGGTGCAGGAGGTTAAAGTTCACGGAGGAGTCCGCGGGCATCCTGGCTCCGGTCACAGGTCACCGATCACCGATCGATACTCAAGAGAGCCCGGATGTAGCGTCACCGGAGCGGAGCGGCCGTTAGCGGCGGGGCTCGGGCTCCATTTTCCAAACTTACCGGAAACTCTGAGAAGTTCACCAACACGGACGGGACGATTCTTACCGAGTCCCGGGACAGGGACCGGGTCGGATTCCGGTCCCGCCTCGGTCTGGGGGCCGTTGGAGGATCGTTAGTCCGCAGCTGTCGAAGTTAGCACTCCAGGAACTCGATGTCTCCGCCGAGGGGTCTCATAAAACTCGGTAACAGAAAACACGGAGACACCGAGCAGCTCACCGGAGACCGGACACCGAGCAACGGGACACGGGCCTCTCCTCACCTGGCAGCAGCGGCACCGACACACCGGGACGACCGGACAGCTCGACCAACTTCAGACCGACGAGTCATCGACACTCCGAGGACACCAATCTGTCAGGGTGCCAGAACGTACAGCACACTTCCGGTTAGCCTGCCAAAATAAAAGCGGGAAGTTCCACAAACCGTTAGACAGGTTACGGATCTATGAATAAATAATAATTCAGACTACTGTGAACTGCTGAATGAGGCACCGTTTAGACTCCATCTATAGTTTCTTACAGAGGGACAATAAAAATAATGAAAATAATAATTTACAACAAACAGAACAACGTTAATAACCAAGCACAACTTTACATAAATTAAAATAAAACCACAAGGACCAAAGACAGCAGAAGGTTTGACACCATTGACCTCCACATTTCACTGAAAAAGATGGAGTATGGTTTAGGGGGGTGGCTCTGGACTGGCTGAAGAGCTACATCAGCAGCAGAGTTCAGTTTGTTCAGGTGGGTCACCACAGGTCAAGCTATGTAGTCATAGTGTAGTCATTACCTGTGGTGTCCCACAAGGGTCAGTACTGGGCCCTATGTTGTTTATTTTAGATATCAACGATACAAAGTGTCTGACTTACTGAAATTTACCGTGTTTGCTGATGACACCAATATTTTATGTAGTCGAGATTACCCAGAGAGGCTGCTAACATCATCCAGAATGAATTGCGTTAGCTTAAATGCTGGCTTGACAAAAATAAACTGTCACTAAACGTTTGTAAAACAAAGTTCATGATCTTTGGAAATAGAAAGACTGATAGTATAATTGAGTTGGCAGTAGATGATGTATTTATTGAAAGAGACCATAAGCTGTGCTGGAAACCACACATAAAATATCTGTGCCTAAAATGATCAAGGAGTACTGTAATAGTAACACATTTAAGACCAATCTACAAAAGATCTGCACATTAATAAAAAGATTTATCCTGATCATAAATCACACTGGATACAGAGATCACACCAACTCTCTGTTATTAAAATCAAAACTGCTAAAGTTTGTGACATAGTTGATCTGAAAACGGCTCAGTGCTAAATAAAGCATTGCACAATAATTTACAAAATCATTTCAAACCCAGAGAGGGGCTATAATCTAAGGGGTGAGCATCATTTCATTTGTCGATCATTCACTCAGCTCTTAAAAGTGCATTTCTGTTTGTGGAGTCAAACTCTGGAACAGCCCGGACATCACTTTAAAAATGTGCAGTAACATGCAAATATTTAAATTACACTATTGACAAGTATTACTAAATTCATACAAGTAATTAAGCAATAACACAGCCTGAGACTAAAACAGTTTGTTAGCATATTAGTAATTTTAGGGATGTATATTAACACTGATTACTATTAACATATGTAAGTGATTATAATAATTAACATAAAATGTAGTTTAGAACAGAAGTACTATGGGGAAGATTTAGTATGTATATATTATTATGAGATGGATGATTGATTGACATTGATATAGTTTAATTATGTTTACACTGTATTTGTAACATGTAGATTTGTATTGTATGGATATATAATGTATATATTGTTTTTTCTAAAGTGCTTAGTTATTAATAGGATGTTTTGTTGTTCTCTTGGTGAATCATATGAATAATGGGGTTACTGTTGCCCATGACTTTACATAGTCTGGTCCTGATTTATAATTCAGTTTTGTAATGAATGTGCAGGACCAGAGAGGCTCTTTGCTTCCTTCTCTTCCTTCTTAAACTGTTTCCTGTGCACGAGCTGTGCTCACTTTATTAGTTTGATGTTCAGTTTGTTGACATGTTCCTGCATAGATTTGATTGTTGTTTTTTTTATTAGATAACTAAATGAATAAATAACAAAATGTCAAAATGAAATGAGGCTAAATGGAGCAGTTTAAGGTGAAGCTCAGGTGATCAGAGCAGCGCAGACAGAAGAGTTTGAATAGAACAGACTCGGCTCTATGTCCACGGGTCTACACAGGTGTCTTCATGTATTCAGAGTAAAGCTCTTTACATCGTCCTGCAGGTACAGGTGTTTGTAACTTTAGTACTGATTCAATAATTAAGTGGCCGTCAGGGATTAAAGTCGGATCAGAGGCCCAGCAGGAATTATGAAGACAAACAGAAAAGAGCAAACAGCAAGAAGAACATGGCAGACAAGAGGGAGGCAAATATTTACACAGTGTCACACTCACTGCTCCTCCTCCTCCTCCTCCTGGAACACAGACCTGCCTGAGGAGGAGCAGTGTCACACACACTGCTCCTCCTCCTCCTCCTCCTGGAACACAGACCTGCCTGGTCCTTCTGCTCAGGAGCAGAAGGACCAGGAGGAGCAGGAGCAGTGTCACACGCACTGCTCCTCCTCAGCCTCCTCCTCCTCCTCCTCCTCCTCCTCCTCCAGGAACACAGACCTGCTCAGGAGGAGCAGAAGAACCAAGAGGAGCAGGAGGAGGAGCAGGAGAAGCAGGAGAAGCAGGAGAAGCAGGAGAAGCAGGAGAAGCAGGAGGACTCGGAGGCTCTGAAGAACAGAATCATAAACAGATGACTGCTTCAGACCAAAGAAATCCAGTTTCTGACAGTCAAACCTCACCATTCACCCTCACATTAACTCTTATATTCACCCTTACATTCAAACCCATTCACCCTCACATTCACCCTCACACCAACCCTGAAATTCAAAGCCATTCATCCTCAAATTAACCTTTACAATCACACCAATTCACCCTCACATTCACACAAATTCACTTTAACCCTCATATTCACCCTCAAATTCACACCCATTCATTCTCACATTCACCTTCATATTCACACCCTTTCACTTCCACATTTAAATCCATTCACCCTCACACTCAAAGCCATTCACCCTTACATCTACCCTCACATTTGCACCCATTCATCATTACATTTACCCTTACATTCACCCTCACATTCACCTTCTTATTCATACCCATTCACCCACATTCACTTTCACATTCACCCTCACATTCAAACCCATTCACCCTCAAATTCAAACCCATTCATTCTCACATTCACACAAATTCACATTCACCCTCACATTCAACTCCATTTACCCTCATATTCACCCTCAAATTCACCCCCATTCATTTTACATACACCTTCATATTCACACCCATTCACTTCCACATTTAAATCCATTCACCCTCACACTAACCCCCACATTCAAAGCCATTCACCCTTGCATGTACCCTCACATTTGTACCCATTCATCATTACATTCACCCTCACATTCAAAACAATACACTTTACATTTACCCTTACATGTACCCTCACATTTGCACCCATTCACCCTAAAATTAACCCTTCTATTCACCCTAACATTCATACCCATTCACCCTCATATTCACACCCATTCACGCTCACAGTCAAAAAAAATGAAATAAATCTAAACATTGTAAACAGCTGCCTTCGTTAGTTCATCTCTGCTGTTTGAATAAATTAAAATAATTCCAGGATGTTAAACGGTTAATTAAACCTCAAAGTAAATTAAAGTTCAAATGTTTTTATGTCCCACTGAGGCGTCGCTCTAAAGAAAATAAAACTAAACCAGACTGAGAATCAAACATGAACTTAATGTGTCTGTGTCAATAATCCAGTCCGAATCATGCCCAATTAGAAAAGAAAAGAAACAGATAAATTCCCACAGTAAAGAGGATTAGACTGTCACAAGGAAAAAAAGATAAAAGTGGATTTTGTGTTGATGTTTGAGGATCAGCTGGACTCTGGTGAACATACATGCTCCGTCTGATAATACAGAGAACTTTGTTATAACTAATAAACCAAACTGCCCTTTACATATTCTTTTGTATTAGGATGTTTTTATTTTCTGAAAAATGCTTGGCTTGTATCAAACCTGTAGTCATGTCATATCGTACCGATACTAAGATATGAAATGTCCATATCATCAGCCCATGAGACCTCAGTGTAATAATGAACAGGACACAACCAGAATAAAGAGAAATAAGAGATTTATTCACAGCATTACTGTATATCCATGGCCGTAACCAGCTATGAGGTCACCGAGGTCCGGACCTCTGTAAACATTTCCGAGAAAAAAAAATAAAACGAGCCCCAATCGGCGCATCAAACATATAAACACACCGGACAGCTTTTATTTTGAAACCGCGGCATGCAGGAAGTTCTCTGACGAAGCCTGTCATCGCAGTGACTTTGAAGGCGCTTGACAGGAAGCAGAGAACGACACCGTGAGGTGAGTGACAGGTTCTTTATTATTTTACCAACAAGCAGCCCGCTGTAAATGAAGTCGGACCTTCGGGTGTTTTTGACCAACACGATCTGACAGTGTCTGTAAACCTTCATGCAGACAGGTCCGTTATTTTCGGTCTGTGCTGACACAGCAGTATATCACTCTTTAGAAAGAGGAGGAGGAAGCCGGGGGTTTGATCCGAGGTCCAAACCCGCGGAATATTTCAGCAGGATTTAATTCATTTCATGTTTTCCCATGGTCTGTGTGAATACTGATTCAGACTGGCTTTAAACCTACTTTAAACGGGTACAAGACGTTCCGGTTAAATTATCTGATGACAGTTTGAAGTGCTGCACTGGCACAACCGTTAGGTAACCATGGCAACATACTCAAAGCATACAGTTCAAAAAGTTAAAGCTCACTAGTTAAAACACAGTTATTTTTTGATTGATATGTTGACAATACTGATTTAGTTTGCATTTCCATTTTTTCTATCAAATGTGGAATTTTCTGTGCTGCTCTTATGACAAGAACTGACTGTCTCAGTTTTTTAAAACAGATTGTTTTGTTTACAAAACATGTAAAAAAGGTGAGAGAATCTGCTAAGAGTTTCTGGCTTTAAAACAACCAATAATGCTCTAAATAAAAGAATCAGTGGATGTCATTGACTGGTCTGTACCAATATAACACCAAACTTTACATTTGATTTTTTTTTCTAAAAAATATATAGTTTATTTATATTTTTACTTAGATGGGTTAAATTTGCATTGATTACATTTACAGATCATATCACAGCAAAGTAATTGATTGACGGGTACACGGCGCATGCTCTGCTGCGACGGCACGGTCTGTCATGCCAGTCCACGTCAGTGTCTTGTTCTTCGTCTTGTTTTTAATGGAAGAGCATTAGCACGCCTCGGTAGAACAATAGCCATGGACATAGAGCACCCTCTCAACATCCACTTTCAACTTCTGCCCTCTGGCCGCAGGTACAGAACACTGAAATGGAGAAGAGCTCGCTTTAACAAGAGCTTTGTACCATCTGCCATCTCCATCCTGAACAAGACAACCCACTGGCCAATGGGTCGTAACGGAAAATGCGTGCTCTATGGTTTTCTGTTTTTTTTAATTTTTTAATTTTATTTTTTTATGATTTTGCATGTGATGTCTGTTTCCCTTACTGTATGTTTTTCTTGTTGTATATGTCCTTGTTTGGCAAGCTGTGAAAATGAATTTCCCAATTGGGACAATAAAGTTATCTATCTATCTATCTATCTATCTATCTATCTATCTATCTAATGTGGGCCTTTACTATTTTATATTTTATTTTAAGTATGTATATGTATGTATGCAGATAGATAGATAGATAGATAGATAGATAGATAGATAGATAGATAGAGATGTAAGTTGCAAAAAAAATCGAATCCTTCTTTCTAAATGATCCTAAAATGACTGAACGGAGAAGCAGAGAGAAGCACATTGTTGACTGCCTGTCTGCCTGACTATAACTAAAACACACATTAGCCAAATAAAACATTTTTTTGCTAATACGTCCCTCTGTGTGTTTTTAAATGTGTGTAGTACATTCCACTTGGCAGTGTATCTGTTATTTTAGGTGACATTTTGGTGTGAATTGTGCAAAAACTGATAAAAAGGGATTTTTTCCCCTCTCATCTCAATGTCTCAATGAGAAGAGGTTTCTAAAGTCTGAACAACAGAAAATCTCTCTCCTCCTCATTTGCTCAAATGTCCATTACTGTTACACTAACAACCCAAAGTAAAGTTCCATCATTTCACACTGTATGATTATATGCAGTCTAATATAAAGGAACTTTTACCTACTACTGCTCAAAACTGATTTTATAACACGACTTTGCGTGCGTGGGTTAGGGTGTGGGTGTGGGTTGGGGGGTCAAGGTCTGGACCTCACCAATTTTGAAACCCTGGTTACGGCCCTGTGTATATCCCATAATAAACACTTCTGTGTGCAGAAATAATAAAGAAATAAAAGAATGTCAGAGCGGCAGATGTGTCTGATCATAATGAGAGAAGTACAATTAGGAAAACTCAAGAACAAGTCAACTGTTGAGCAAATCAAACATGAAATTAACGAATATTTGGGGAAAACAATAAAGGAGAAACAAACCAGTGATCGTATGGTATGCATTAAAGCTAACTGCACTCACAAAACACCTTAAAAGGAGCGAGAGTAGAAATAAAAGACACTCCTGGTAGAATTACAAGAACTTGAACAAATGCATAAAGAAAACAATGAACAAAAAGAGCTCAAATCAAAAAACGCATCAATCGCTTCAATATGAAACTGAGACAAAAGACAGAAACTAAGACTCTCATGATTCAGGTCCTAAAGCTCCACCGCTCAACATCGACCAGAACAGCAGGCTGAACTAACTTTTAATAAACTGTAAGTGGCCCCCTGCTGTTTGGGAGCACCGATGCTCTGTGCCCTGGAAATGGTATAAAGGTCAGGGAGGGGTCGTCACACGCCAGATTTGTTTGTTGCAGGAGCCCTCGTGTACGCACGCACGAGCAGAAACTTAAAAGGTATGTAGCTGTCTTGATTATGTAACCTTGTTTTGTTTTTTTTTGGTTTGTTGTTCATGCATTAATTGTTTTATGGTGTTGTTGATTACCAGCAGCGAATGATGAGAAGTGGGTTTTTTGTCTGCATCCATCAACACGCTTTGGCAGGTGATTCCAGGTAAATGAAAAGGATATTTCTGTAGACACATATCTCTATGTAAAAGTCTATTTTTCTAACGCTTTTCATGTTTGTATTTTAACTTTAATACATAAACAGACTGTATTTATTATTGCTGTTAATGTCGATGTTTTGAACTGAAACTGTATTTATTATTGTTAATATTGATGTTTTGTTTCTTGTACTTTCACGGTGTCCAATAAAGATGAAATTAAAGCACCAGTCGAACTCTATCGCTGATTTGTTTATGCCGAAGGCTGCTACAAACTTTATGACCCAAAAACACATTTAATCAAATTTGGACTAAAGAAATTAAAGTGTTTTCCAAGAATATAATAAGGACTTTAAAGAGCATAACTGTCAAATGAGCTGCTGGTAAAATGAGAAGATTTAAGATCTGAAAAAACAAAACATAAAAAACACAACTGCTTTAAACATTAACATTGTTCCTCCATCAGGTCTCCTGTCACACCTGGAGGATCTGCACATGTGGGAGACCAAGACCAGGTCAGGACAGAAACCACCACGAAGAACTGATCAGGACTCAGAAACTGTCTGTGGGTGTCAGAGCTCATCCCCGAGAGGAAAAAACCGTTACGACAAAACAACTTCAGAAACAAGAGCGAGGCCCAGTGTTTTTATGTTTTTATGTCACACAGCTGCTCTCATGGTCCGTTTGTGGCAAACGTTTAATGGATGGATGTAAAATGTAAAAATGAAAATAAATTAGAATGAAATTTAAATAAATGTTTATATTAAATTATTTTATAATATTGATGAGCAGTTATCTTCAGCTGCAGGTGTGGAGGCCTGTGACCTTCAGACTGTGTGAATGTCATTAAGGTGAGTCCTGCAGGTGGAGGTGTGTTTGGGTCAGAGCGCCCTCCTGTGGCAGAGATGGACAGGACGAGCTGATGACTTCATTTATGTGAATAATCTGGAAATGTGTCTAATACTGTGTCCCATTGTTATGCAGATGATACTGTCATATACTGTGCAGGCAGCCTTTGATTCTGTGGCTCAGCTTCAGTTAGTGCTGAATGCAGATAAATCAAAAATCAAGCTGTTTTCAAATGGCAGCAGCTTCCATCCCAGCTCCCTCGGCTGTTAACTGTTCATGAGGTTGAAATTTAAATGGTTTTATCTTATAAATACTTTGTTATTCTACTGGATGAGAAACTGTCCTGTACACTGCACATAGATAAACTTGTTTCAAAGATGAAACTTAAACTAGGTTTCTTTTTTAGAAACAAGTCTTGTTTTTCACTACAAGTCAGAAAATATTTGATCACCAGAACTTTTTTTACCCTTGTTGGACTGTGGAGAGCTGCTTTTTATGAGCTGCTGACAAGGTTATAATAGTTTTGGATTTGTCATAATAGTTTAGTATTAGTTAGCTTTGACATTTTTTTTCCATTATAGTTTAGTTTTAATTTGTTCTAGAGCGGGCATTCTAGTTCTTATTTAGTTTTGATTTTTGCGACAAGGCTTAGTTTTAGTTTTTTCATACCTTATTTCCCAGGTGCAGGATTCAAAGAGGTCAGAGTAAGTATTTTATAATTCTGTTTATTTTTAAGTCCAACATAGTGCTCACTGCTCAGTCAGTGCTGATACTGTACTGCTGGCTGCTGCCTTAAACACAAGAAAATAATATAAACTTAATATAAAAATAATATAAACATAAATTATATAAAAATAGTATGAACATAAATTATAAAACAATATAATATGAACTTAAATAATTAGAAACATGGACTATTACAGATGCTCTGATTCACTGGTTATTCATTCACTGGTTTGGAAAATGTGTCAGATTAATATAAATCCTAAAGGCTAATAAATATGGTCAAAAACGATAACGAAGGACATTTTGTCATAATTTTTATTAGTTTCAGTCAGTTTTGTGAACACACGATACAGTTTTGGTTTACTTATCGTTTTTGTTTTCTTTTCTAGTTTTTATTAGTTTGAGTAAACTGTAATGTATTTTAAATTTTAATTTCATTTTAGTAAATATTATAACCTTGGCCCTGATCAGTTTCTAAAGAAATATGATTCTGTAAATCAGTGTGCTTTGAGTTTTATTACTGTTATCACTGTTCCCTTTATGCTGTTGTCCTTCCCTGTACGTTTGAAGACTCTCTCATTGGCTGATTTTTATTTATAAATCTATCCTTAGACTTCTGCCTGCTTACCTGTGTTCACACGTGTGTAGAAACTTCAGCTAATGAGACCTGAGCTCTCAGGACATCGTAGAGCTGCAGAGTAAGAACTGAACTGGACAAAGAGACTTTTAGAGTTTCTGCCCCGTCTGCCTGGAGTGATGCAGAAGGATTTGAAACGGACACGTTTTGTAACCCTCTGGGAATTCAAGACAATTATAAAGACATTAAAATGAGCATAAAGCTCTTATGATTGAACTGTGTAATAATCCCAAAGCAGTTTTTCTGTAGTGTGTCTGTGACCATAATCTGTTTTATTTTCTGTTTCTGTGCTGCCGTCCGACCAGCTCACTCTTGGAAAAGAGGTTTTTAAATCTCAATGAGTGTTTTACCTGGTTAATAAAAGATTGATTGAGTTCTTACAGAGTCTGTGGGTTTGAGACGCCATGAAGGTTTATGACCTTCACCAGGAGGTGATGTGATCAGGAGTCTGTTTGTTTGTTTGTTTGCAATGTAACTCAAGAAGTTAAGGATGGATTTCAATGAAATTTGCAGGAAATGTCAGGATTGGGACAAGGAACAAATGATGAGATTTTAGGAGTGATCTGGATCCACCATGATGAAAAATGTGATTTTGGTGAATAACTACTGAACTAAAATATCATTATGAATCCAGTTGCTAATGGTATGTTTTCATGGTCAATGAATCTAAATATTTAGATGTAATAAAAGGTAGAACTAATATTTATGGAGAAAATCACAATATGGGGAGGACTGTGGCGCTGGAGAAGGTCTGCTTGCTTTTCTAGTTATCAGAGTTATTTTTATTTTTAGCGTAGCGACTGCTTTCCTTCAACAAAAAAGGGCTGCTGGGAGCTTTAAAGCTGTGGTCTACGATTTGAAACCGCAGCCTGCCCCTCCTTCCCTCACCTCTCCCCTCCGTGTTCCAAGATCCCGCCCCCAGCTCATGTCGCCTCATAAAGCCCCCTCAGACAGAGCTACGAGCGACTAGCACAATATATCAGCAGCAAACTCAATCAAAAACAGCTCAGCTCAACTGAAAGTATCAAACACGACAGACATCCCCCTTGTAACACACAGCAGTAGCCATTTCAATTGGACCGGCGGCAATGCGGGTCTGGCGCCGCCAGAGCGGAGCCGAGTGTGGGGGAGGATTTATCTTTCTCAGCCTGTCCTCCCCAGCTCAGCTTACAGTGCTAACGATTAGCGGCTAACAGGCTAACCCGCTCCCCTACAAGTTATTAGCCCGTGCAGGCACAAACTAACCAGAGTTATTCAGCAGACATCTCCCACTGTAGTAAACAAAGCCATTACCTGATCAACCAGGGGCGAAACGGCCGATGCTGAAGGTCTGACGGCCGACTGAGGACATTCGTTAGCCGTTAGCCCGCTAACAGGCCTCAACCCGCGGGCAGAGCTCCGTTGGGCCCCGCGGGAGAGGGAGGCGGCTTCCCGGTTTCGGCGCTAGGCTTTTCCGGCTCCATGATAGTTCAGTAGCTAACGCTGCTAGCTGCTCACCGGAGGTAGAGGGGAGGAGGCGGGACCATGGGCATGACGCTGCGTACTGCGTAGTGAGGGAGACGAGGATTGGATGGACTCATGGACTAACTCACGGACCAATTAATAGTTGCAGGTTCTTAGGCTTGATTGGTCAGCTAGTATGCAGCTTTTCAGCGGATATACTGAATGGATTTTTTTTGTTCTTTTTGGTCTTTATACTGTGTAGATAGGACCATAGGACCATAACAGCCTTATAAACGGTGTTATTAATATGTACAAAGCTTCCAAATCGTAGACCATAGCTTTAAGTGCATCTGTGGCTCATTCATCAGCTGATTCAATCCTCAGGTGTTTAAAGGTAATTTATTAATCAAAAAGAAGAAAACTCACAGTAAGTTTTTTTCTGGTCCAAACTACTGCATCAAAATGAATAACCCACCAAACACCATGACCCCTACACCCAGGAGAGGATGAACAGGTGAGAAATAACAGAATTCAACAGATATGACTGAATTTTACACACATATAATATGTATTTAATTTATTATGTATTTAATTTAAAGTCCTCGTGGACTCTTATGGAGCTGAGCTCAAATGGAGTGAGGACAAACAACTCCCACTGTCACCAACATATTTACCAAGAACTTTGGGGGTCATCCCTGTCAGGGTCAAAGGGGTGGAGCCTATCCCTGCCGACAGGTACAGCCTGTCTCCATCCAATCACAGGGCTGTCACACAGAGAGCCAGTCACAGCCAAGAGTCATTCAGTCAGTCGTGAATCAAAGAGCATGTTTTGTCTGTGGGAGGAAACAGAGGAGTTGGATAAACCCACACATGCACAGGGAGAACATGCAGACTCCACACAGAAAAGCCCTGACGGGCTTGGACATTACCTGCTGATGAATCGGCCGTTACCTCCCCTGTCAGGTGCTGCAGTGCGGTGTGTTTCAACATTAACCTGCTCCACACACAGACTGTCACCCTGAAGCCAGCAGCTCCTCATGAGGACACCTGCAGCAGCCGTGACGGCTCACAGTAAACACTGATATGTCTGCAGCTCTTTGTTCCGCGGGCTCACCTCCGCAGCGACGTCATGACGTCACCGCCGTACGTGCCCCTCTGTGGAGGAATGTGCGGAAACTTCTGCTGCACTTTTTCTCGGCGCTGTTCGTCGAAGTGAACAAACTCCCGCTGCTGGGCCGAAAGTGGAGGAAAAGTTCCGCAAAGTTCGGCGGTGAAGAGCAGGTGAGTGTCCCCGGGCGTGAGCGCCTGTGAGCGGGTGCGGGGCGGCGGGAGGGCCGCTGTTGCCCGGAGCTCCGCAGCTGGAAAGTTCGGTGTGAAGGAAAATGGAGTCGATGAAGAAGAAGGCGCTGTCCAGGGCTGATCAGGACCATGGCTAACACTCCGCTCAACACAGCCACTCATTTATCCACTGAAAGTTAGTTAAACACCTGAAAAATCCCCGGAAACAGCCCGCAGGACTTTATTTCACCGAGAATGTCCGAAACAAAATGTCGCTGCTTGATCCGCTTCCGCCAACTAACTTTAGAAACAGCTTTAAATCACAGCGCGCTGGGACACAGCTTTACACGCTTTATTCAACACCAGGGCACATTTAACCACACTGGTGCTGTAAAAAACAGTTTAAGTGATGTTTTAACTTTCGAGTTTTAATCTTTAAAGAACTTAACAACGAGTGATTGACGCTTTTTAACAGCTGGAGAAACTTCACTTCTCAACACCAGTCTTCATCTACATTTTTATGATTTTAAGATTCATTCGTTTCTCTGTCGTTTGGTTGTTGTTTTTGGACTTGTTCTAACTTTCTCTCGTTCTTTGGGTTCTTTGTGAAATATCGGCTCATTTTTTTGAGTGTATGCGTTACATACAAACTTCTAACGTAATTTTCCTCTCAAAATGTGCGAGGACTGGTTGAATGTCCATCTGACGGAGTCATAGTTTTTTCGTATGAGGTTCTGTACGGGGTTTCCGTGCAGGGCTGATGGCGCTGTCTCTGAGCTGTGGTGCTGTTTCAAAATGGCCGACAGACACAACGTGACACCAGAAACACAACAGGAGAAGTTCAGCCTGGAGAGGGCCATGGTCCTATGTTTTTGTTGGCCGAAGTGCACCATGGGTAATTTTGGGTGTATTCACTGATGCTGTCACTGACCTTTGAACTCTGGTTGATGCAGGTACTGGAGAAGAGTATCAAATAAAATATTTACATACATTTTTTTCAGCATAGGTGTAACTGGTGTGCTTGTACCTGACTGGTCTGCTCCTCCTCCTGTTGACCGCTGGTGTACCGTGCTGACCGCTGGTGTACCGTGCTGACCGCTGGTGTACCGTGTTGTCTGGTTTCTCCTGCAGCTCCTGTCCTGTGGAGGTGAACCCTGACCCAATATGGCCGCTCAGACCGTCTTCCCCATGGGGGTGTATCCTGTGGGCGTGTCTGTGATGGACGACGCCCACAGTCTCAGCGACATGGAGGCCCCTCAGCTGGTGATGCTCGCCAACATGGCGGCGGTGACTGTAGCGGAGGGTGGCGCCGGAGACGGGAACGCCGGAGACGAGAAGGAGATGATGGAGCTGAAGACGGTGGGCTGCAGCTATTCCGACAGCGAGGACGACAACATCATCAGGTAAGGGGCGGGGCTAGACGGGGAGGGGCGGGGCCTGTAGGTCAGCACAGGTCATCGCACCTGGATTTGGGGATCCTCTGCCATTCCTCCTTGCAGATCCTCTCCAGTTCTGTCAGGTTGGATGGTGAACGTTGGTGGTTGCATTTTAAATGAATTTAAATGATTTTAGGTAATGGCTGGAATATTACAAAATGTGAAAAATTTAAGGGGGTCTAGATATTTTCCGTACCAACTGTATGTATATATATATACAGTTGTGGTCAAAAGTTTACATACACTTGTAAAGAACATAATGTCATGGCTCTCTTTAGTTTCCAGTTATTTCTACAACTCCGGTTTTTCTCTAATAGAGAGATTGGAACAGATACTTCTTTGTCATAAAAAACATTCATGGAGTTTGGTTCTTTTATGACTTTATTATGGGTTAACAGAAAAAGTGACTAAATCTTCTGGGTCAAAAATATACATACAGCAATGCTAACATTTTGTTACATGTCCCTTGGCCATTTTCACTTCAATTAGGTACTTTTGGTAGCCATCCAAAAGCTTCTGGTTGAATCTTTGACCGCTGCTCTTGACAGAATTGGTGCAGTTCAGTTAAATTTGTTGGCTTTCTGACATGGAATTGTTTCTTCAGCATTTTCCAGGTGTTCTCAATGGGGTTTAGATCAGGACTTTGGGAAGGCCATTCTAAACCTTCATTCTAGCCTGATTTAGCCATTCCATTACCACTTTTGATATGTGTTTGGGGTCATTGTCCTGTTGGAGCACCCAACTGTGCCCGAGACCCAACCTTCGAGCTGATGATTTTAGGTTATCTTGAAGAATATGAAGGTAATTCTCCTTCTTCACAATCCCCTTTACTCTCTGTAAAGCACCAGTTCCATTAGCAGCAAAACAGCCACACAGCGTAATACTCCCACCCCCGTTCTTGACAGTAGGCATGGTGTTCTTGGGGTGAAGGCATCACCCTTTCTCCTTCAAATATATTGCTGGGAATTTTGGCCAAACAGCTTGATTTTTGTTTCATCTGACCACAGAACTTTCCTCCAGAAGCTCTTATCTTTGTCCAGATGATCAGTAGCAAACTTCAGTTGGGCTTTAAGGTGCTGCTTTTAGAGCAAGGGCTTCCTCCTTGCACAGCAGCCTCTCAGTCTATGGCGGTGCAAAACATGCTTGACTGTGGACACTGACACCTGTGTTCCAGCAACTTCTAATTCTTGGCAGATCTGCTTTTTGGTGATTCTCGGTTTACTCTTCACCCTCCTGACCAATTTTCTCTCAGCAGCAGGTGACAGCTTGCATTTTCTTCCTGATCGTAGCAGTGACAAACAGTGCCATGCACTTTATACATACAAACAGTTGTTAGCACTGTTACTCTTGGGACCTGCAGCTGCTGTGAAATGGCTCCAAGAGACTTTCCTGACTTGTTATAGTCAATGATTCCCTTTTTCAGATCCGTGCTGAGCTCCTTTGACTTTCCCATTGTAGGGTTTAGGGCGCTATATCCAATGGGCCCTATTTAAATGGCCTCAGAGAAGTCCCCAGCTATAGTCACTCATAATCATTCACAAGATTATATGAAGCTCATTTCATTGACACAACTTTCCAAGTCACCAAAATTGCTAATTCATGTTGCTGTATGTATATTTTTGACCCAGCAGATGTAGTCACTTTTTCTGTTAACCCATAATAAAGTCATAAAAGAACCAAACTTCATGAATGTTTTGTATGACAAAGAAGTATCTGTTCCAATCACTCTATTAGAGAAAAATTGGAGTTGTAGAAATAACTGGAAACTAAAGAGAGTCATGATATATATATATATATATATATATATATATATATATATATATACATATATATATATATATATATATATATATATATATATATATATATATATATATTTTCTTCGCTTTCTAGTTGGGAGGTTTGCTGAGATAGGTGGAGAATTGTATGAAATGTGTAACCCCCCCCAGTGCCAGCGGGGTACCCGGGTCTCTAACGCCGCCAGTGCTATCAGGGCTAACACTGAATCCACCACCACTAGTCCCGCTAATACCCACCCTCCCCTGCCGCCGACAGTGTGCGCCATGATGGCCACTGCCGTTATGTACACACCGCCAACCATCTCCATCCGCTGACATTCATGCACATCATTATCACGTATTCGCCATCACGTCACTGGCGATATCCTGCCCACAGCAGGTGCTGTCATCTCTGCCACTGGGATTACGTGCCCGCCAGAGAGCTGAAGTGTGTGCTTATATTTCAAATCGTGCATCCAGCCTTACTGGATGAACGATTTCTGAGAGGCATGCAGCATATATGTTTCAGTGATTTCAAAATTAAAGCTACTTCACAGCTCCTATTATCCCTAACAACTGATAAAAAAAAAAATGGGCAGACGGAGTAATTTGGGACATTGTGGTAATAGAGTAAAGAAAAGTTACTGCTGAAGAAAGTATAAGTAAGAGTAATCATTGCTGTAAATTATGTCTACAAAAAGTAGTGATGACAGTTTTCTGCATGCTCACAGAAAATGATAACAGCCTCTTTCTGTATAAGCAACTAATGTCCAAGGCTGGATGCACGATTTAAAATATAAGCACACACTTCAGCTCTCTGGCAGGCACGTAATCCCGGAGATGACAGTACCTGCTGTGGGCAGGATGGCGGTGTGTACATAACGGCAGTGGCCGTGATGGCTGCACGGGCAGCGGGGTGGAGATGGCGGTGGGTACATAACGGCAGTGGCCGTGATGGCTGCACGGGCAGCGGGGTGGAGATGGCGGTGGGTACATAACCTGGTGGCCGTGATGGCTGCACGGGCAGCGGGATGGAGATGGTTGGCGGTGTGTACATAACGGCAGTGGCCATCATGGCGCACACTGTCGGCGGCAGGGGAGGGTGGGTATTAGCGGCACTAGCGGTGGTGGATTCAGTGTTAGCCCTGATTAGAGACCGTTAGAGACCGGTTACCCCGCTGGCACTGGGGGTGGTTACACATTTCATACAATTCTCCACCTATCTCAGCAAACCTCCCAACTAGAGAGAGCGAAGAAAACCCGGATAATGTTTCATTTACACTTTGCAGATAACCAGGTGCTGACGCCATGTCCACCTGGATGACAACTTCGTTCTCTCAGTCCAATGTGTCGGTTAAGCTGTACGAACGCGTTCATACGATTGGCTGAAAAGTAGCGTTCTTGTGATTGGCTGAAAGGAGAGAGACATCTGATTGGCTACAGATACTTCCCTGTTGAAAAAATCGCATTTGTGGATCGAGACACGTCAGGGGAGTCTCAAAAAGATTTACACACAAATGCAGTGATGTTCACAAATGCAGAGCAGTTTGTAAATGCAGATTCAACAGTTTGTGAATAAATATAACAATATAAATATTTGTTTTCAACGAAAATTGCAAATTATTTTAAATATAGACATTTGTGGATTTCCATTACAAATATATAAACCAAGTAATATTTGTGTGTGCATCAGAAATACATTTGTGAACTTTGAAAAATATTTGTGAGTTGAGAGACATTTATATATTAATCCCAGTATACATTTGTGAATCCTTCTGTGTGCATTTATTTATTATGAGACTGATCTAACTCCATACTGCTGCTCTGTGAACAGCAGAGGGACACTGATGTCTGTTCTTACCTGTCTCACCTGTGCAGGTACAGCTTTGACGACCAGAGCCACAGGGAGGTGTGCATCATCGAGTACCCCGAGTCCCCGGGCCCCAGCATCCAGGCCGTCGTCCTTGGAGACGCCCCGGAGGATGAGGACGAGGAGGACGAGGAGGAGGTGCACAGAGCTAGAGGCCCTGCCCGTCCCGTGGAGCTCCGCCCCCCTGCTGCCATAAAAGGTCTACAGCAGGAGGTCAAGCAGAAGGTCGGCCCCGCCCCCCCTGCAGAGAAGAAGAAGAAGCCGTTCCACTGTAAGCCGTGTCACTACGAGGCGCAGAGCGAGAGGGAGTTCGTCGACCACCTGCGCACGCACCGCGTCAGCAAGCTCATGGTGGTTAACCGTGTGGAGGGGCGGAGCAACGCCGCCACAGAGCTGGAGACGCCCGAGGCTGCCGGGGAGGTGGAGGGTGTCCGGGAGGCAGGGCCTGCAGGCGACATCAAAGGGCTGATTCGCTGTGAGCGGTGCGGCTACAACACCAACAGATACGACCACTACATCGCCCACCTGAAGCACCACAGCCACCAGGGCGACAGCAGCAGGTGAGCCCTGAACGCCCCGCGCTCAGATCAGGGGGCGGAGACTCAGGCTGAGAGATACATCGTTATCGTATCGAGATATAAACATATTAATATCAAAAAAGCGACGATAAAGACGATTTATGTCCACCCCACCCCCCCGGCTCGCCCTGCATGTACAGCTCTGGAAGTCGCAACAAATTTCATTTTTACGATTGCCCTTAAATGCACTGCTTGGTTTTCACGGTAGTAGTCATATCCTATCGTATCAAGATATCTGGCATGAATGTCGGGATATGAATATAAAATATCAGAAATCAAACAGCACAAATGATCTAAATACACTAGTAAAGAGCCGAATGACTCAAAACATCTGCCTCGGCTTCATGACACCAGAGTTCATTAAATCAAAGAAAAATAATGAGCAGACCTCCTCTGAAGAGATCAGTGCTGTTAGCCAAAACACTTTACAACAGAACAGGCTGAAGACAAACTCCAGATATATAGATGAATCAACCATGGATAGAGAGATCACGCTAATATCTACGTTAACAGCTGTAATGATAATGAACTGGAATGTTCCTAATGAAATGGCCAAATATGTGTCATGTCTGTAATTGTAGTTTTTGAGTACAGGAGCAAACTAAAGGTGCAGATATGAGACAGAACAGCTCTGCCCACTCTCCTCTTGGTTTGACCTTGTCCATACTGTCTACCTGCTCGCCCTTCTCATGACCTTGCTGTATGGCCTTGACTGCATGTTGTCAATGACCCTCACATGATCTGTCTGCAGGGTGTTTAAGTGCACGCTGTGTCCGTACACCACAGTCAGTCAGTACCACTGGAGGAAACACCTGAGGAACCACTTCCCCAGCAAACTGCACACCTGCAGCCAGTGCTCGTACTTCTCCGACCGCAAGAGCAACTACATCCAACACATCCGCACGCACACAGGTACAATGGCGGTGTATGCTCACACACACACATACACATATATATATATATATGTATATATACACACATACACATACATATATGACTATATATGAAGACATATGTATATATATATATATTAATACATTAATCAGGTGTGATGATGATGATGATGTTTGTGTCGCTCAGGTGTGCGTCCGTTCCAGTGTTTGTACTGTGACTACTCGAGCTCTCAGAAGACTCACCTGACTCGACACATGAGGACGCACTCAGGTTAGTTGTCCATATTAAGTTTATATATTTTAATATACAGTTGCATGAAAAAGTTTGAGAACCTTTTGGGATAACTTGGATTTCTGCTTAAATTGGTCATAAAATATGTTCTGATCTTCAATGTCGTGTGCTAGTAGGGAGCAATTTGGCTATTTGCTATGATATTAATAATAATTTAAAATTAATTATTAATATTAAAAAATATCAAAGATAATTATTTAAATTGATAAATATGATTATACAATCAATAATTTTAGGGGCACCACCCTGTCTCAAGAGACGGATAACCAAGTGGACAAAATCAGAATGTAGTCTCCGAAGGTGTTAAAAATCAAAGCATGTAGTCCGAGCACTGACCATTCCAGCAAGTATCACAGTTATATAACCACAATAAATGACAGATTAAATTATAATACATTTTTGTTTTAAAGAGAAAGAGAAGGAGTGGCTAAGAGATCACGGGTCTGGCTGTGCCCTCTGGGTCCAGCTGTGCCCTCTGGGTCCGGCTGTGCCCTCTGGGTCCGGCTGTGCCCTCTGGGTCTGGCTGTGCGCTCTGGATCCTGCTCTGTGCTCTGGGTCTTCGGCTGCACTGGATCCACGTTGATTTTCTCTGCGGGGGTCAGGAGGTCTGTCCCATGTTCTTCTCACAGTATTGAGGTACAGGTTTGTCCGTTGGCAGCAAGGGCAAACCACAGACAGAGGACCAGATACTTTGTTAGTCTTTGCGCGCTCGTTCTCTCCATTGTGTGATCAGCTGCTTGTGCAGCTGCTTGTGCAGCAGTCTGCGTCAGGTAATAAAAAAAAGAAATTGAAAAAAACAAACAAAGAATCAGTTTGCTTGACCCAAGAGTGAAAGACTGGGACCTTGGTATGATGTCGGCCAAATCAAAACAAATCACAGAAGAAGCCCTGAAGAGCTGGTAACCAGACTTCCAGGGGATAGCACCGAGCTTTCTGTCTCGTTTTAATGACGTCATTGGTGATCCCTGTGGGGTTTACCTGGCAGGGGCCAATGTCCATGCAGAGTTTTGGTTTGAATAAAAAGTTGCACCCAGGTGGGGAAACCAGCGGGTGGTGACACCAGCTTCTAACAGTCATGAGAGACTCCAGGTCAGGCATTAAAAGTTACATGTAGGCCTCTTTTTGTCCTCAGGCCCAAATGGAGTACAGATCCCAACATCATCTAAGTCACATCACTAGACAAACACAGTCTGCTTAAACTAACACAGCACAAAAAATTATGTTTCATGTTTTTATTCAACACAATATGTAAACAGTCACAGTGCAGGGTGGAAAAAGTATGTGAACCCCTAGGCTAATCACTTCTCCAAGAGCTAATTGGAGCCAGGAGTCAGCCAACCTGGAGTCCAATCAATGTGATTAGATAGGATGTGTTGGTTAAAGCTGCCCTGCTCTATAAAAAACACACACCAGTTGTGAGTTTGCTGTTCTCAGAGGCATTGCCTGATGTGGACCATGCCTCACACAGAAGAGCTCTCAGAAGATCTACCATCAAGAATTGTTGACTTGCATGAAGCTGAAAAGGGTTACAAAAGTATCTCTAAAAGCCCTGATGTCCATGTGTCCACTGTAAGACAGACTGTCTACAAATGGAGGAAGTTCAGCACTGTTGCTGCTCTGCCAAGGTGTGGTGGTCCTGGAAAGATGACTGTGAGAGCACAGCGCAGAATGCTCAATGAGGTGAAGAAGAATCCTGGAGTGTCAGCTGAAGACTTACAGAAATCCCTGGCACATGCCAACATTATTGTTGACACATGTACAATACGTAAAACGTTATACAAGAATGGAGTTCATGGGAGGACACCACCAAGGAAGACATTGCTGTCCAAAAAAACATTGCTGCACGTTTGAAGTTTGCCATTGAGCACCTGGATGTTCCACAGCACTACTGTCAAAATATTCTTTGGATAGATGAAATGAAAGTTACAAATGTAACTACGGTTCTATGAATCCCGAATGACCGCCAGAGGGCAGAGCTGAAAGCACTGAATGTTCCCTTTGCGCATGCGCAGTTCAAATATGCATACCAACTATGTCACCCGTGACCCCTGGCTGACCCGAGAACAGTAATAAGTTCCGGTGTCACCAGAGGTTCGTTTCCTACAGAATCTTCTCGCATGACCACGAGGATTCTGAGTGACAGAACGCTCTGGCGGTCGTTCGGGATTCATAGAACCGTAGTTACATTTGTAACTTTCATTCTATTTCATCCCTGCTGACCGCCAGAGGGCGGTGCTGAAGGCACTGAATGACTTATCCCAGCTTAGTCACGAGGAATCCCAGATACCAACCTCAATGAGAAGCCTTCGAAGATTGAAGGACCACACCCAGTGGATGGGGAGTGGCAACATTCACACTGTAAAATCTGGAAAATGTGCCAGGTGACGTCAAAGAGGGAGCAGCACATATTTCCTCCAGAGGAACTCCTCTCAGGGCAGCCCACGATGTGGACACACCCTTAGTAGAGTGAGAGCGCACACCTATTGGTAGGGGGCGGTCTGAAGCCTGATATGAGTGTCGAATGGTATCCACGATCCAGTGAGACAGGCACTGCTTGGAGAGAGCAGAGCCCTTGTCAGGGCCCCCATAACAAACAAAAAGCTGCTCAGACAGCCGAATGCCTGCTGTAGCTTCAATATAAAATCTCAGAGCTCTCACTGGGCACAAGAGTTCCGGTCTGCCTCCATCCCCTCCTGATAGAGGGTCATATTGTGCAAGCCTTATAGGCTGATTAAAATGTGAATTTGACAGCACCTTCGGAGTAAAAGCAGCATTTGGCCATAATGTAACGCCCGTGCCATCAGGGTGCCACTTCAGGCATGATGGGCTGATAGACAATGCGTGCGGCTCGCTGACACGCTTCGCCGAGGTAATGGCCAGCAAGAATGAAGTCTTACGTGATACCCACTGTAGTTCTGCTTTGTTCAGAGGCTCAAAGGGAGGCCGACACAATGCACCCAACACTAAGTGCAGGTCCCATGCCAGGGCACGTGGAGCTCTGGGGGGCTCTGAAGCCTCAGAACCCCCTTAAGAAATAACGACACCAGGTTGTGGCTCCCCACTGTGCCATTGTCGACTCTTGCATGTCGGGCTGATATTGCTGCCACATACACCTTGTGTGTATGTGGATGGAGTTCGACCTTTTATCTAAGAGGGACTGAAGGAACTCCGGAACCTTGGGAACAGGGCAAAGCACTGGGTCCTCCCCATGGTTGTTGCACCATTTTACAAACAATTTCCACCTATTGTCATATTGCAGTCGTGTGGATGGTGCCCTGGCATTCAGAATGGTTCACCTGACAGGTTCAACACAGCTGTTCAGCAGCGGTTCGGACCTTTCAGGAGCAACACACACAAACGGAGGCGGTGAGGGTTGGGGTGCCAAACCTGACTGCTTTGTTGGGACATGAGATCTTTTCTGTAGGGGAGACACCATGGTTCACCGCAACTGAGCTTGCGTAGCAGGGGGAACCATGTTGAGCTGGCCAGAAGTGGGCCACCAGCAACAGCATGTGGTCCTCCTGAGGGACTCTCTGAAGTGTTGGCCAAATCAGAGGGACGACGGGAAAGCATAAAGGAGGCCCTCTGGCCAAGGGTGCGCCAATGCATCTTGGCCAAGAGGGCTGGTGGTTTCTCTCAGGGAGAACCAAAGGGGACAGTGGGTCGATTCCTCTGAGACAAAGAGATCGACCCGTGCCCTGCCGAAAAGACCCCAAATTGTATGTACCACCTCCAGGTGAAAGCTCCACTCTCTTGGTGGGGGATTCTGACGGGAGAGGGAGTCTGCGAGATGGTTCAGAGTCCCTGGCAGATACCTGTAGCAGCTGTAGCAGCTGTGCTGACTTGGTGCCTCCCTGGTGGTTTATTTGGATAACAGCCGAGGTGTTGTCTGACTGTACCAGTACATGCCTTCCCCTGAGGTACGGTAAGAAATGCCTGAGAGCACGGTGCACTGCACGGGGTTGGTAACAGGGTAGCTGCCCATGGGGGGAGGGATCATCGTTAGCAACAGACGACACCTGCTCCAGTCTAGCAACCCTAAGGGCCCGAGGCATGTAGCTACAATTCATACATGGCTCATCAGATAAACCCTCTCAAAGGTGGTCAGGACCGAGGCACCTTGGGCAGAGGTCATGGCCATCACTGGCTTGAATGGGGGCACCACAGGAAACACAACAGTGGGAGCCTTCCATTGTGAGTGGCTACACTGATCCATGGTTGCGCGATAAGCTGAGGGAAGGGGGCCCGAACACCGCCTACACAGCAAATGCAGTCACACAGGGCCAAGGGCTTATGCCAGTACGAGTTAAAGTGGACAATAGAATTGCAGGAGCTGAAGGATGGGGTCAGTCAGCTGAATCTGTCATCTGTTTTGTGTCTTAGTATTATTGAAGTGGTGCCAAAAGCAGAGGAGAAGACAATTTGATGAATGTTTCACAGCTCGCACACAGTGCATGAAGCTGATATTATAGTAGGCGGGCACACTGTATAGGAGAGCCGATCACAGTTTAAAACAAATGTGAATGGAGTTGGGGACAGAACAAACCAGAAGTAAATCTTTCCGACGGGAAATCGAGCCCCGGTGCTTCGTGCCACATATAAGTATGCATCAACTGCACGACAGACGATTGGCAGGTGAGACTGTCTTTGTGTTATCACACTTGACAGCCGTAAGCTGGGAAAGGGGGCGCGAATGCTGCTGTTACCCGCAATTGCTGCAATATAGAAAGCAAAGACACCACCAGTCTACTGATAAGCTTGGGGAAGAGGGCGCGAACGCCGTCTAACCCAGCTGAGGGTAACTGTATACAGTAAAAGGTGTGAGACTCTGCAGCCCGGGCGCTAATGCTAGGCTCTCCGGGCTAACAACTGAACAAGCGGACGGAGAGAAAAGGATCGTCCGCCACCCCACAGGGGTTTACAGGTCATGATATGCACAATCAAAGAAAAGATAGGTAGCGGGACGAAAAATGCTGCCGTTACCATCTTACTAATGAACTGAAATATCCGAGTGATTCTCGGAGGAAAAGAGCGCGAACGCTGTCTACACCGACAAAATCACAACTTAAACACAACGGCATCAATCTTGTGTCGGGCGAGGTCAGAGAAACTTTCGACCACACAGGTCTCAAACACAAAGAGACACCACAGCGGCGTTAAACAAACCAAAATAGATGAAAAGAGACTGCTGTCCCACCTTTGGAGGGCGAGTCTTCCTGCCCCGACCAACACGGTCACAAGGCTCCCAGCGATGGTGTATGAATCCGTAAAGGTTACTCCTTTTCTCAATGAAGCTGTATCCAGTGGTATGCAACCGGCACGCGAGAAAAAACAAGGAAACTAACCTCTCGTGACACCGGAACTTATTACTGTTCTTGGGTCAGCCAGGGGTCACAGGTGACATTGTTGGTATGCATACTCGGACTGCGCATGCGCGAAGGGAACATTCAGTGCTTTCAGCACCGCCCTCTGGCGGTCAGCAGGGATGAAATAGAACCAAAATTGAGTTGTTTAGAAGGAACACACAATCCTATGTGTGGAGAAAAAGGCACAGCACACCAAGATCAAAACCTCATCCCTGCTGTGAAATATGGTGGAGGGAGCATTATGGTTTGGGGCTGCTTTGCTGCCTCAGGGCCTGGACGAATTGCTGTCATTGACGGAAAAATGAATTTCCAAGTTTATCAAGACATTTTGCATGAAAACTTTAGACCATCTGTCCACCAACTGAAGCTCAGCAGAGGATGGGTGATGCAACAGGACAACAAGCCAAAGCATAGAAGTAAATCAACAATGGAACGGCTTCAACAGAAGAAAATACGGCTTCTGGAGTGGCCCAGTCAGAGACCTGACCTCAACCTGATTCAGATGCTGTGGCATGACCTCAAAAGAGCGATTCACACCAGACATCCCAGGAATATTGCTTAACTGAAACAGTTTTGTACAGAAGAATGGTCCAAAACTCCTCCTGACCGTTGTGCAGGTCTGATCTACAACTACAGGAAACGTTTGGTTGAGGTTTTTGCTGCCAAAGGAGGGTCAACAAGTTATTAAAGCCAAAGGTTCACATACTTTTTCCACCCTGTAAATGTTTACATATTGTGTTGAATAAAAACAAGAAAACTTATAATTTTTGTGCTGTATTAGTTTAAGCAGACTGTGTTTGTCTAGTGATGTGACTTTGATGAAGATCAGAACATATGACCAATTTAAGCAGAAATCAAAGTAATCCCAAAGGGTTCACAGACTTTCCTGCATTTGTATTTAGATCTGTTTTTCTTCACTGTTGTTCTTAACATGACTTTATTGTCCATCTCTTTCTGAAGCTAACTGTTGGACTCACATGGTAACGTTCTCACTGCTTTACTGTGACTGCGTTGGTGTTGTTGTTCATGTGTTTGTGTTGTTCATGTTTGTGTTGTTGTTCATGTGTTTGTGTTGTTCATGTTTGTGTTGTTGTTCATGTGTTTGTGTTGTTCATGTTTGTGTTGTTGTTCATGTTTGTGTTGTTCATGTTTGTGTTGTTGTTCATGTGTTTGTGTTGTTCATGTGTTTGTGTTGTTGTTCATGTGTTTGTGTTGTTGTTCATGTTTGTGTTGTTGTTCATGTGTTTGTGTTGTTGTTCATGTTTGTGTTGTTGTTCATGTGTTTGTGTTGTTGTTCATGTTTGTGTTGTTCATGTTTGTGTTGTTGTTCATGTGTTTGTGTTGTTGTTCATGTGTTTGTGTTGTTGTTCATGTTTGTGTTGTTGTTCTTGTGTTTGTGTTGTTGTTCATGTTTGTGTTGTTGTTCTTGTGTTTGTGTTGTTGTTCATGTTTGTGTTGTTGTTCTTGTGTTTGTTGCTCCTCTCTGTCTCAGATTGAAGTAAAGACGGTCAGGTGAATATCTCTCTGCTCTGCAAAGACCTGAAGAGTCCGTCTTTACAGTCCAAAGCCTAAACCAGCTCACCTGTCCATGTGGACCAGTCTCTGGGGAGGCAGTCCAGAGTGTGGACGGCTCATGGACAGGTGGGCGGAGTCTTAGGCTCTGCCCCTTCTCTTAAAGCTGCCTTTGCGTTTGAACTTTAGTTTGGCGTTAAATTAGCTTCAGATATTTAATGTCCAAACAGTTTGCCCAATAAGGACTTCAAAGCATCAAACAGGTGTTGACGAGGTCAAAGTTCATTATCCTGCTTTAATGCCCGCCCTCCTCTCCTTCCTGTCTGCAGGTGAGCGCCCCTTCAAGTGCGACAGCTGTGACTACTTGGCAGCCAATCAGCACGAGGTGACCCGCCACAGCCGGCAGGTCCACAACGGGCCGAAGCCGCTGTCCTGCCCGTACTGCGTGTACAAAACCGCCGACCGCAGCAACTTCAAGAAGCACGTGGAGCTGCACCTGAACCCTCGACAGTTCACCTGCCCGCTCTGCAAGTATGCCGCCTCCAAGAAGTGCAACCTGCAGTACCACATCAAGTCCAGGCACTCGGGCTGCGACGTGTCCTTGGACATCTCCAAGGTCAAACTGAGGGTCAAGAAGGCAGCCGCGGAGGTCACCGAGGAAACATCTTCTCCAGATAAGGACATCCCTCCAGTCACAGATGAGGACTTCGACATGGACGAGGACGAGGGGGAGGAGTCAAGCCCCATCAACCTGTCCATCAAGAAGAGCAGCCAATCAGAGCAAAGCAAAGCCCTGCAGAAGGAGAAAGAGTTGAAGGTCACAGAGCCCGAGAAGGTCAAAGAGCCCGAGAAGAAGGTCAAAGAGCCCGAGAAGAAGGTCAAAGACCCCGAGAAGAAGGTCAAAGAGCCTGAGAAGAAGGTCAAAGACCCCGAGAAGAAGGTCAAAGAGCCTGAGAAGAAGGTCAAAGAGCCTGAGAAGAAGGTCAAAGACCCCGAGAAGAAGGTCAAAGACCCCGAGAAGAAGGTCACAGCACGGCAGAAGAAGGCCGAGAACCTTCTGGAGAACCCAGCAGTCAAAGAAACTCAGCCAGAGATGAAAACACTGGAAAACAAGATGAAGAGACAAGTCAAGAAAGTGTTGACCACCAAGGACCAAAGTTCAAGGAAAGACCAAACCCAGGAAAAAGACCAGACCCCAGAGAAAGACCAAGCTGTGAAGAAAGATGAAGTCCTGACAGAGAAGACCGACCATCAGACAGCAGAGCACGAGGGGGAGGAGCCAAGCAAAGGCGCTGTAAAGGAGAACAAGAGCCTGAGCAGGTCCAGGAAGGCCTGGTCCAAGAAGGTCGACAGAGTCTACGAGCACGTGACGAAGGTTCAACAGAAAGACGAGAAAACCCCAAAGGAGAAGACAACCAAGGAGAAGGCGAAGAAGAGGAAGGCTGTGGAGGCTCTGGATCTTTCCAAGAAGTCTCCTGACACCACATCCAAGGCCAAACGAGCAAAGACCAAGACCGCAGAGAAGCTGCAGGTCAGTCAGGACAAGAAGAAGAAGAAGGCAGGAGAGAAACCCACAGTCCAAACACCCAAGACGCAGAAACAGAAGAACAAGAAGAAGAAACCTGCAGACCGAGCAGACCAGGATCCAGACAAACACAAGGACACGGTCAGCACTCCGGAACAGTCTGCCCCGCTGGACCACCGTGCAGACGCCCTAACACCTGAGCCAGCAGGTGCCCTAACAGATGAGCCTGCAGGCGCCCTAACACCTGAGCCTGCAGGTGCCCTAACACCTGAGCCTGCAGGTGCCCTAACACCTGAGCCTGCAGGCGCCCTAACACCTGAGCCTGCAGGCGCCCTAACACCTGAGCCTGCAGGTGCCCTAACACCTGAGCCTGCAGGCGCCCTAACAGATAAGCCTGCAGGCGCCCTAACACCTGAGCCTGCAGGTGCCCTAACACCTGAGCCTGCAGACACACTCACACCTGAGCCCCGCCCAACAGAAGGCCCCGCCCCCAAAACCGTCGTCCCATTAACCATCTGGCCTGACAGCAGCAGAGTCGAGGAGGACTCACCCGCTCCGCTCGAGGTCGCCCCGGCAGAGCAGATGGACGTCTCCCCGCCCTGCAGCTCTGGCGAGGACACGCCCCCTCCGGTCGAGCGTGGCCCCGCCCCCGTCTTCATCAAACCCACGGCCCCTCCCCCTATGGTGCTCCCACAGCGCAGCAGGCCGAGTGACCCCGAGGACGACGAGGGCATCCACAGCAGCCACGAGGGAGGAAGTGACATCAGCGACAGCGCCTCGGAGGGCAGCGACGACTCCGGCCTCAACAGCACCGGTGTCGTGTCTGGCAAGATGGCCAACGACCCCGAGACGCCCACCGAGGAGATCCCCACGCCCACGGAGCTGAAGGGCCACATGTGCATCTTCTGTGACCGCACCTTCCCCCTGGAGGTGCAGTACAGGCGCCATCTCAACCGCCACCTGGTCAACGTCTACTTCATGGACAACGCCGCTGCCACAGGGCAGAAGTGAGGGCGGGACTTCCTGTTTGGACTTTAAATCAGCGTAGAGGTCAGACACTAGCTCGTAGAGTCTGTCCTTTAGGGTCGTGGTTATGAAATATTTCAGCCTGAGACAAATGAAAAACTTTTTAACAGTCAGAAACATCATCAGACCTTAAATACACCCACTGGCCACTTCATTAGGTGCACTTCTCCATGTCTCCATGACAGCATCACAGAAAATCTCCTGCTCCACCACATATGGACTGAGATCTGTGAGCTGATCTGAGCTCTGAGACATGGAGCTGCTGAAGTCTCCATCAGAAGATGGTCCACTAGGGTCATAAAGGGATGGACATGGTCAGCAACAATCCTCAGGTGGGCTGTGGGGTTTGAACCATGCTCAGGTGGGACTGAGGGACCACCAGCAGCAGCCTGAGGCTCCAGAGAGCTACTGCTCAGTGGATATTTTCTCTTTTCAGACCCTGCTCTGTAAGCTCTGATAAAGGTGGTAAAGCCCAGGAGATCAGACCAATAAGCTGTCACTGATCCACTCGGCTGCCCGTTGCGCTTCAGCACGGCCTCCAGGTCATGACTGTGTCACTGAAGGCACTGAGTTGCTGTCTTGTGATTGGCTGACACAGTTGTCAGGGTGTTCCTGGTTTAAAGTGTTTTTTATTTTGATTAAAAACGTTTAAAAGGTGAAAACTGTCCTTCCTCTGTCTCTGAAGAACTCTAAACAATCAGACTGAGTCAGTTTACTGTCTGAGAGGAGGACGGGGTCCATTCCTGGTCTAGTCCTGGTCTAGTCCAGTCCTGGTCCTGGTCCAGTCCTGATACTGAAGACTAGCTCTGGTATCTCCTCATTAATCAGTCTGGTGGATTTAATCAGATCTTTCACTGTAATAGTCGGGGCCTTCGACAATCTCCTGTTCAGTCTGGACTTTCTGTGTTGGGGGGTCTTGAGTGTCAGCTCAGCCCTGTCGGAGCAGGAACCACGTGGTCCAGATGCTCCTGTGGTCTGAAGGGAGTCCACGTCCCGTTATATCTGTGCAATAACGTCTGCAGAGAACCAAAGAGCAGCCGGAGCTCCGTGCAGATCGTCTCTGCCGCCGTTAGTCAAAATTAACTTTAGAGAGCTTAACGAGGCTAATACTGTGCTCTGTGCTGTAGTGCTGTATAGTACTGTGTATTACTGTGTATTACTGTGTATTACTGTGTATTTCTGTGTGTTTTTGTGTATTACTGTGTATTAACATGTAATCAGCTGCAGTGACTTAAATAGTCAAACATCAAATCTTTGCGTTTGTCTTATTTCTCCGTTTAAAGCTTTTTCTCTTCTGCGCCACACTCACTTCCTTCCTGAAGGATATCTAGCACGTGATTGGTCAATCCATCTGTCAATCACATTCATTATGGGCCAATCAGCATTGCAGAAGGCGGAGCCTCTTTGTGAAATCAGCTCTCATAAAAAGACATTAAAGTGGAGCTGAACGCTGCTACTGTAGAGGAGTTGGTTTATTTAATAACAGAGTGGTGCAGAGCTGTTAGCATCTATGCTAACCCTGTACAAGCTGTCACTTCCTGCTGCTGTCTCCCTTGGAGCTCCGCCTCTTCCTGCTCTACAGGATGCTGATTGGATGAAGGGACCTGCAGGTGGAAACTCACCTGAGGACATCCTGAGCAGCTCCATGTGCAGCTGATGCCTGAAGCTCCGCCCACACCTGTGTGTTATGCTGCAGTCGAATAGTCCTTTTTGTTCAGGAATAGGGATGGGAAAGGAAAACCAATTCCAGTTGAGAATCATTAACAGCTCCATCAAAGAATTGATATCATTAATCTTTTTGCTAATCAATTCCTCCACTGACAGGGTTCAGAAGTGTCAGAATTGTGGCTTAGTTTTAATTACACCTACTACACAACCTTAAGTGAGTGGAAACACCAGCAACTTGCAGAAGCAGTTATCTATGCTGTGATGTATGTTTGGCATTTTCCCACATGCTAAATTTGCTGGAATCAATAAGGGAATGGTTAAAGAATTGGATCAATTAGCAGGATCATTAACAGCACTGGTTTTGATAAACTTATCTATTCCCATCCCTTTTCAGGAAGGTTCCTCACGGAATGAAATGAACCAGAAGTAGGTCATGGTCAGAGCTGATGGATAGTCTAAGTGCTTAGGAAAGGAGGCTCAATGCTTCCTTTATGAATCATTTGTACTCTATTAGATTGTGGTCTTAACAGTTTGTGCCTTTCTTTCCTTCAGTTCATTTATTTTCATGCACTGATTGGTGTTCATGTTGATAATGAGAGGACAGATTTATTTACATCCTCACTTCAACATCGGTTATGCACACCTCATTTTTACTAAAGGAACAACATTGTCATGATACACCAGCTCTTCTAAGATGAGCCTTTTGTAGTCCATCTTCACAAAATTGTAGTTTCACTGCAGCAGTAACATCCGCCATCACATGATGACGTAGAGTAGAGAAAGTGTAGTCGGATTCCCTCTGCACGCCAGTTTTCCTTTCCTAAATCCTTCTGTATTCTCCTTTCTCCTTTCCTAAGTCCTTCTTATGTCTCCTTTCCTGAGTCCTTCTGAACTCTCCTTTCTCCTTTTCTAAGTCTTTCTGAACTCTCCTTTCTCCTTTCCTATGTCCTTCTGAATTCTCCTTTCTCCTTTTCTAAGTCTTTCTGAACTCTCCTTTCTCCTTTCCTAAGTCCTTCTGAACTCTCCTTTCTCATTTCCTAAGTCCTTCTGATTCTTCCTTTCTCCTTTCCTAAGTCCATCTGAATTCTACTTCTCCCTTCCTCCTGAACTCTCCTTTCTCCTTTCCTAAGTCCTTCTGATTCCTCCTTTCTCCTTTCCTAAGTCCTTCTGAACTCTCCTTTCTCCTTTCCTAAGTCCTTCTGAACTCTCCTTTCCTAAGTCCTTCTGAATTCTCCTTTCTCCTTTCCTAAGTCCTTCTGAACTCTCCTTTCTCCTTTCCTGAGTCCTTCTGATGTCTCCTTTCTCCTTTCCTAAGTCCTTCTCAACTCTCATTTCCTAAGTCCTTCTGAACTCTCCTCTCTCCTTTCCTAAGTCCTTCTGTATTCTCCTTTCTCCTTTCCTAAGTCCTTCTTATGTCTCCTTTCCTGAGTCCTTCTGAATTCTCCTTTCTCCTTTTCTAAGTCCTTCTGAACTCTCCTTTCTCCTTTCCTAAGTCCTTCTGAATTCTCCTTTCTCCTTTCCTAAGTCCTTCTGAACTCTCCTTTCCTAAGTCCTTCTGAATTCTCCTTTCCTAAGTCCTTCTGAACTCTCCTTTCTCCTTTCCTGAGTCCTTCTGAATTCTCCTTTCTCCTTTCCTAAGTCCTTCTGAACTATCCTTTCTCCTTTCCTAAGTCCTTCTGTATTCTACTTTCTCCTTTCCTAAGTCCTTCTCAACTCTCCTTTCTCCTTTCCTAAGTCCTTCTCAACTCTCCTTTCTCCTTTCCTAAGTCCTTCTGTATTCTCTTTTCTCCTTTCCTAAGTCCTTCTGATGTCTCCTTTCCTGAGTCCTTCTGAACTCTCCTTTCTCCTTTTCTAAGTCTTTCTGAACTCTCCTTTCTCCTTTCCTATGTCCTTCTGAATTCTCCTTTCTCCTTTTCTAAGTCTTTCTGAACTCTCCTTTCCTAAGTCCTTCTGAATTCTCCTTTCTCCTTTCCTAAGTCCTTCTGAACTCTCCTTTCTCCTTTCCTAAGTCCTTCTCAACTCTCCTTTCTCCTTTCCTAAGTCCTTCTGAACTCTCCTTTCTCCTTTCCTAAGTCCTTCTGTATTCTCCTTTCTCCTTTCCTAAGTCCTTCTGATGTCTCCTTTCCTGAGTCCTTCTGAACTCTCCTTTCTCCTTTTCTAAGTCTTTCTGAACTCTCCTTTCTCCTTTCCTATGTCCTTCTGAATTCTACTTTCTCCTTTTCTCAGTCTTTCTGAACTCTCCTTTCTCCTTTCCTAAGTCCTTCTGAACTCTCCTTTCCTAAGTCCTTCTGAACTCTCCTTTCTCCTTTCCTAAGTCCTTCTGAACTCTCCTTTCTCCTTTCCTAAGTCCTTCTGAATTCTCCTTTCTCCTTTCCTAAGTCCTTCTGAACTCTCCTTTCCTAAGTCCTTCTGAATTCTCCTTTCTCCTTTCCTAAGTCCTTCTGAACTCTCCTTTCTCCTTTCCTGAGTCCTTCTGATGTCTCCTTTCTCCTTTCCTAAGTCCTTCTCAACTCTCATTTCCTAAGTCCTTCTGAACTCTCCTCTCTCCTTTCCTAAGTCCTTCTGTATTCTCCTTTCTCCTTTCCTAAGTCCTTCTTATGTCTCCTTTCCTGAGTCCTTCTGAATTCTCCTTTCTCCTTTTCTAAGTCCTTCTGAACTCTCCTTTCTCCTTTCCTAAGTCCTTCTGAATTCTCCTTTCTCCTTTCCTAAGTCCTTCTGAACTCTCCTTTCCTAAGTCCTTCTGAATTCTCCTTTCCTAAGTCCTTCTGAACTCTCCTTTCTCCTTTCCTGAGTCCTTCTGAATTCTCCTTTCTCCTTTCCTAAGTCCTTCTGAACTATCCTTTCTCCTTTCCTAAGTCCTTCTGTATTCTACTTTCTCCTTTCCTAAGTCCTTCTCAACTCTCCTTTCTCCTTTCCTAAGTCCTTCTCAACTCTCCTTTCTCCTTTCCTAAGTCCTTCTGTATTCTCCTTTCTCCTTTCCTAAGTCCTTCTGATGTCTCCTTTCCTGAGTCCTTCTGAACTCTCCTTTCTCCTTTTCTAAGTCTTTCTGAACTCTCCTTTCTCCTTTCCTAAGTCCTTCTGTATTCTCCTTTCTCCTTTCCTAAGTCCTTCTGATGTCTCCTTTCCTAAGTCCTTCTGAATTCTCCTTTCTCCTTTCCTAAGTCCTTCTGAACTCTCCTTTCTCCTTTCCTGAGTCCTTCTGTATTCTCCTTTCTCCTTTCCTAAGTCCTTCTGAATTCTCCTTTCTCTTTTCCTAAGTCCTTCTGAATTCTCCTTTCTCCTTTCCTAAGTCCTTCTGTATTCTCCTTTCTCCTTTCCAAAGTCCTGCTGAACACTACTTTCTCCTTTCCTAAGTCCTTCTGAACTCTCCTTTCTCCTTTCCTAAGTCCTTCTGAACTCTCCTTTCTCCTTTCCTAAGTCCTTCTGTATTCTCCTTTCTCCTTTCCTAAGTCCTTCTGATGTCTCCTTTCCTAAGTCCTTCTGAATTCTCCTTTTTCCTTTCCTAAGTCCTTCTGAACTATCCTTTCTCCTTTCCTAAGTCCTTCTGTATTCTCCTTTCTCCTTTCCTAAGTCTTTCTGAACTCTCCTTTCCTAAGTCTTCTGAACTCTCCTTTCTCCTTTCCTAAGTCCTTCTGAATTCTCCTTTCTCCTTTCCTAAGTCCTTCTGAAGTCTCCTTTCTCCTTTCCTTAACTTCATGATGTTCTCCATTGGGGTTAAGGAGAAGTGGTTAGGAAAGGTGGTTAGAAGTTGCCTATTCGATCGCAGCCTTCGTCTCTTTGTGTCAGCCCTGTGATTGTAACCCTGCCCACTAACAGAGGAGGCTAAGAGGAAAATAAACTGTTGAGTTTTTAATCTGACGTTTGGACACAAACATATAAAAACATAAAAACCTTTAATCTTCATTTATGCAAACAGTGGCGCGTGCGCCTGCCTCTGACCGTGAACCCAGCTGCCCTCTGCAGCCGTGACCGCCACCCACCCTGCACAGAGACACCGGGGTCAGGGGTCAAGGTCATAAGCCCTCAGTATGATGGACTCTGTTTTGTTTGTTACACTCAGATATTTTATATAAATTCAGATTTGACTCGACACCGTCTGTGTGGTTATGGACATCACTGTTTATTCAGTCCCATTTTATTTTGTTTGTTTTTTATTTTCTCGTCCACATTAGTGAATTATATATAAGATATATAAGCCGGAGAAGACGTGAGACATTAGTGAATTATATATAAGATATAAAAGCCGGAGAAGACGTGAGACGTTAGTGAATTATATATAAGATATATAAGCCGGAGAAGACGTGAGACGTTAGTGAATTATATATAAGATATATAAGCCGGAGAAGACGTGAGACGTTAGTGAATTATATATAAGATATATAAGCCGGAGAAGACGTGAGACGTTAGTGAATTATATATAAGATCTGTAAGCCGGAGAAGACGTGAGACGGTAGTGAATTATATATAAGATATATAAGCCGGAGAAGACGGAGACGTTAGTGAATTATATATAAGATATATAAGCGGAGAAGACGTGAGCGTTAGTGCATTATATATAAGATATATAAGCCGGAGAAGACGTGAGACGTTAGTGAATTATATATAAGATATATAAGCCGGAGAAGACGTGAGACGTTAGTGAATTATATATAAGATATATAAGCCGGAGAAGACGTGAGACGTTAGTGAATTATATATAAGATATATAAGCCGGAGAAGACGTGAGACATTAGTGAATTATATATAAGATCTGTAAGCCGGAGAAGACGTGAGACATTAGTGAATTATAAATAAGATATGTAAGCCGGAGAAGACGTGAGACATTAGTGAATTATAAATAAGATATATAAGCCGGAGAAGACGTGAGACATTAGTGAATTATATATAAGATCTGTAAGCCGGAGAAGACGTGAGACATTAGTGAATTATATATAAGATATATAAGCCGGAGAAGACGTGAGACATTAGTGAATTATATATAAGATATATAAGCCGGAGAAGACGTGAGACATTAGTGAATTATAAATAAGATATGTAAGCCGGAGAAGACGTGAGACATTAGTGAATTATATATAAGATATATAAGCCGGAGAAGACGTGAGACATTAGTGAATTATATATAAGATATATAAGCCGGAGAAGACGTGAGACATTAGTTAATTATATATAAGATATATAAGCCGGAGAAGACGTGAGACATTAGTGAATTATATATAAGATATATAAGCCGGTGAAGACGTGAGACATTAGTGAATTATATATAAGATATATAAGCCGGTGAAGACGTGAGACATTAGTGAATTATATATAAGATATATAAGCCGGTGAAGACGTGAGACATTAGTTAATTATATATAAGATATATAAGCCGGAGAAGACGTGAGACGTTAGTGAATTATATATAAGATATAAAAGCCGGAGAAGACGTGAGACGTTAGTGAATTATATATAAGATATATAAGCCGGAGAATTATATATAAGATATATAAGCCGGAAAAGACGTGAGACGTTAGTGAATTATATATAAGATACATAAGCCGGAGAAGACGTGAGACGTTAGTGAATTATATATAAGATACATAAGCCGGAGAAGACGTGAGACATTAGTGAATTATATATAAGATATATAAGCCGGAGAAGACGTGAGACATTAGTGAATTATATATAAGATATATAAGCCGGAGAAGACGTGAGACATTAGTGAATTATATATAAGATATATAAGCCGGAGAAGACGTGAGACATTAGTGAATTATATATAAGATATATAAGCCGGAGAAGACGTGAGACATTAGTGAATTATATATAAGATATATAAGCCGGAGAAGACGTGAGACATTAGTGAATTATAAATAAGTGAGACATTAGTGTATTATATATAAGATATATAAGCCAGAGAGGACGTGAGACATTAGTGAATTATATATAAGATATATAAGCCGGAGAAGACGTGAGACATTAGTGAATTATATATAAGATATATAAGCCGGAAAAGACGTGAGACGTTAGTGAATTATATATAAGATACATAAGCCGGAGAAGACGTGAGACGTTAGTGAATTATATATAAGATACATAAGCCGGAGAAGACGTGAGACATTAGTGAATTATATATAAGATATGTAAGCCGGAGAAGACGTGAGACATTAGTGAATTATATATAAGATATATAAGCCGGTGAAGACGTGAGACATTAGTGAATTATATGTAAGATATATAAGCCGGAGAAGACGTGAGACATTAGTGAATTATATATAAGATCTGTAAGCCGGTGAAGACGTGAGACATTAGTGAATTATATATAAGATATATAAGCCGGAGAAGACGTGAGACATTAGTAGATTAATTAATTCCCTTTATGTTGTCACATCGTCTATTCCAACCTCCACATAAGTTGATTTATTTCAGATCATGTTTTCCTCGTCCACATCAGTCAAACCTTCAAACCTGATGTCGTATTTAACAACCTGATCTCTTTACTTTAGTTTCAGTTCAATCTCAACCTGACATTACCCTGACATTTCCCTAACATTAAGCTGACATTAAGCTGACATTACCCTGACATTAAGCTGACATTACCCTGACATTATCCTGACATTATCCTGACATTACCCTGACATTAAGCTGACATTACGCTGACATTACCCTGACATTAAGCTGACATTACCCTGACATTATCCTGACATTACCCTGACATTAAGCTGACATTACGCTGACATTACCCTGACATTAAGCTGACATTACCCTGACATTATCCTGACATTACCCTGACATTACCCTGACATTATCCTGACATTACCCTGACATTAAGCTGACATTACCCTGACATTGAGTTGACATTAACCTGACATTACCCTGACATTAAGCTGACATTAAGCTGACATTACCCTGACATTACCCTGACATTAAGCTGACATTACCCTGACATTAAGCTGACCTTACCCTGACATTACCCTGACATTAAGCTGACATTACCCTGACATTAAGCTGACATTACCCCGACATTGAGTTGACATTAACCGACATTACCCTGACATTATACTGACATTACCCTGACATTACCCTGACATTACCCTGACATTGAGTTGACATTAACTGACATTACCCTGACATTATCCTGACATAACCCTGACATTTTCCTGACATTAACCTGACATTAAGCTGACATTATCCTGACATTATCCTGACATTACCCTAACATTACCCTGATATTAAGCCGACATTAACCTGACATTAAGCTGACATTAAGCTGACATTAAGCTGACATTACCCTGACATTAACCTGACAATACCCTGACATTAACCTGCCATTATCCTGACATTAAGCTGACATTACCCTGACATTACCCTGACATTAAGCTGACATTACCCTGACATTAAGCTGACATTACCCTGACATTAAGCTGACATTACCCTGACAATACCCTGACATTAACCTGACATTACCCTGACATTAACCTGACATTACCCTGACATTAAGCTGACATTAAGCTCACATTACCTTGACATTACCATGACATTAAGCTGACATTACCCTGACATTATCCTGACATTAAGCTGACATTACCCTGACATTACCCTGACATTAACCTGACATTACCCTGACATTACCTTGACATTACCCTGACAATACCCATACATTACCCTGACATTAATCTGACATTAACCTGACATTAACCTGATATTAACCTGACATTGACCTGATATTACCCAGACATTATCCTGACATTGTCCTGACATTACCCTGACATTAAGCTGACATTACCCTGACATCAATCTGACATCACCCTGACATTACCCTGACATTACCCTGACATTACCCTGACATTAATCTGACATTAAGCTGACATTACCCTGACATTAACCTGACATTAAGCTGACATTACCCTGACATTATCCTGACATTACCCTGACATTACCCTGATATTAAGCTGACATTAACCTGACATTACCCTGACATTATCCTGACATTACCCTGACATTACCCTGACAATACCCTGACATTAACCTGACATTACCCTGACATTTTCCTGACATTAAGCTGACATTAACCTGACATTACCCTGACATTACCCTGACATTAAGCTGACATTACCCTGACATTAAGCTGACATTACCCTGACATTAAGCTGACATTACCCTGACAATACCCTGACATTAACCTGACATTACCCTGACATTAAGCTGACATTACCCTGACATTAAGCTGACATTAAGCTGACATTAAGCTCACATTACCTTGACATTACCATGACATTAAGCTGACATTACCCTGAAATTATCCTGACATTAAGCTGACATTACCCTGACATTACCCTGACATAATCCTGACATTACCCTGACATTACCCTAACATTACCTTGACATTACCCTGACAATACCCATACATTACCCTGACATTAATCTGACATTAACCTGACATTAACCTGACATTGACCTGATATTACCCTGACATTAACCTGACATTATCCTGACATTATCCTGACATTGTCCTGACATTACCCTGACATTAAGCTGACATTAATCTGACATCACCCTGACATTACCCTGACATTACCCTGACATTACCCTGACATTAACCTGACATTAACCTGACATTGACCTGATATTAACCTGACATTAATCTCACATTACCCTGACATTTCTTAAAACTATTTAACACGGAATCACAACTACAAAGTTTTTAACTGGATTTTACCAACTCCTGTGATTTGATTGGAGGTCAAATTAAATTTTAGTCTTTAAAAATTTAAAAACAGAAGACGGGTCCTGAGGTCTTTGATGAAGACCAGGTGTTTACCTGCAGATGACAGTGTGATGTCAGCAGTCGCCTCCAGGTAGCCCCGCCCCTTCAGCCTGACCTCCTGAGGAACCAACGGAGGAAACGTCTTCATCCTCTCAGACCCTCCAGAAGGTACCTGAAGGACCAGAGACCAGAGAGAAGGTTTTACCTGCAAACCAGAGACCTGAAGACCTGGAGAACCGGAGACCTAAAGACCAGAGACCTGAACACCTGGAGAACCAGAGACCTGAACACCTGGAGAACCAGAGACCTGAAGACCAGAGACCTGAAGACCTGGAGACCTGGAGAACCAGAGGCCTGAAGACCAGAGACCTGAAGACCTGGAGAACCAGAGACCTGAAGACCTGGAGAACCAGAGACCTGAGACCTCCTGAAATGAGTCCATGATGGTCTAGTTTCATAATAATGACTGATGGTCTTAATCAGCTGGGTTTTTTTTAAGTGCTCTTCCTGCTATAGATAATATTATATCCAAAATTACATTTATATTTGACTTTATGATCAATGATTCACTTTTATATCTGCTGTTATTTTCTTATTGTTTTATTTCTTCCAGATTACAGTTTATTCTTTTTTTATTTTTACACTGGATGCCGGATCAAAGGGTTTAGTTTATAAACTTAAGGGTTATGTTACTTAAGTGTCTTATATACTTAAAAATACTTATATACTTACATATACCTATATACTTATATATACTTATACATACTTATTTACTTATATATACTTCTGTATACGTCTCATATACCCACGTAGTTGTTAGCCTCTATAATCATCACACACTCACAGATGTTAGCTAACCCTGTCACTGTGACTCATCAGGTTCAAACTGTCAGAACCATGGATGTATTATAAGAACTGGATAGCGTGGCTCCGCCTTCCACCATGTAACGGACTTGAAGCCAAAATATCCCTCGTCAGGGCGCCGCCATTGTGCAGCCAGTAGAGAATTTGGGCCATAATCCGGACGCAGCTGTCGTAAACGGTCGCAACACTCCTCAGCATACGCCGTACACAATCATTGTGAAGCTGCCGTAAACCGCGGGTATTTTTAAACTCTAATAACTTATAAAAAAGAAACTTTTCAGAAAAAAGAGGACCTGGAGAACACGCAGCCCAATAATACTTTAATGTCACCACAGCACACAGATGGGAGAAATGTTTGTACGGGGTGTAATAATTTTTTGAAGTTTCACTACGGCCCGTTCAGATGAATGGGGGAGACGGAAATTTGACCTATACTGCAGCCAGCCACCAGGGGGAGCAGTTTTCGTGGAGGCTTCAATTTGAGCTTAGCATCACGGCGTCCATGTTTTTTACAGTCTATGGTCAGAACAGATTCTTTAAATAAATAAAAGTGTTTTTATGTTCACCAGAGTTTATGATCTTATGATCTCACAGCATATTTACATGTTATGGTTTCTGTCTTATTGAAGGCGTCTGTTTGTAGAAAAGTTCTGAGATCTGATGATGTCGATTCAGAGATCAGGTGAATCTTACCTGTCTGAGACACAGGAGGAAAGACCATATTTGGAAAGCTCAAAGAGACGCCACTTTGAGAACAGGGAAGGAAAAATGCAGTAGCCATAAAAGGACAGACTCTGTCATCAGAGGATTAGTTGACGTGTTGGGGGAGGGAAATCTACATGAATATGTCTGAGTTTACAAAAAGTAAATATTAATAAAGAAGAGATGGCACATTTCAGCTCCACCCAGACAGAAAAAGGATGTGCCGCAGCTCCACGGTGAGTTTTTGGGTGTTTGGTACCACGCTTTAACTCCACCCACAACTCTTTTAAAGATTCTCCTGAGCTCTGATTCACAGGTCACACCTGGACTTCTGAGGACCTGTGGGACTTCTGAGGACCTGGACCTTAAACTGGTTTCATTACTTTGGGACCACGATGTGGATCATCCTGTTCCTTCATCAGGACTGAGGACTGATGAAGACCTCAAACCTCAGGCCTCCTGGACCCTCCTGGTCTGTAGACCTGGTCAGACCCGTCAACCCCCATGACCTCTCACCCCCAGCAGGACTCCCCCGGCGTGTTTCTCATAAACGGCGTCGACCTTCTCCAGACTGGTGACGTGGACCGGGACTTGACTGGAGACCAGGACTGAGAACCAGCAGGACCGCCCCCCCTGAGGACAGAGACCAGGAGAGACCGGGTCAGCGGTCAGGAAGCTTAACCAGCAGTCAGTAAATCAGGGCTGTTGATTGGGTCTGTGTGTAGGGGGCGGAGTCTCTGCTAAGCGCTCATTCACCTCCATGAAGTCGATGCGGCACAGGCCTCCCACCAACAGACTCATCTCAGGCTTCAGCACGAAGGTGCGAGGAATCAGCGCCCGAGAGGGGACCACTGACATCACTTCCTGTTCGCTCAGCACCGACAGGATCTGGACAAGAGAAAGAGAGAGGGAGAGAGAGCTGACAGCTGATTGGTCCAGACAAACACTGACGTGGCGTCCTGATTAATGTGCAACCGGGTCTGTGTGTGAACTCATGTGTTTGTTTGTTTGTGTGTTTGTTTTGGCCCTTTTCCATTAGCCCTACTCTACTCTACTCGACTCTACCCGGCTCTACTCTACTCGCCTTGTGCTGCTTTTCCATTAGCCCCAGTCGCCTGCCCAACAGGGTGCAGTGTTGCTGTAAACAGCTGAGCGGCTCTGCGGTGACGTCATTTTGAGCGCGACACAACAATCTGTGTCTTTTTGTCACAAACTGAGTAAAAAGGAAAGCAGAAGAAGGCTGCAGGTGGTAAGAAGAAATACCCCTTGAGAAGCACAGGAGAGTTTTGGAAGCTATACAACAGAATGAAGCCGAGGACGAGAGCAATCCAGCTGCAAAGAAAAGACGTATGAGGGTAAGCTAATGGTAGCTACCGCTAACATGCTAGGTTGTCGTGCTCATGACTCATCAATGATGACATTGTCTGACCAATCAGTAGCCGGCAGTCGGTGACGTCATCTTTTAGTATGGACTCAGCTCGCTTGGAACCAGAGCGGAGTAGGTACTAAAACTAGCTTGTTTTAGGAGGTACCAGGCTAGTGGAAACACGCTGCTAATGGAGTAGAGCCGAGTAGAGTAGGGCCAAGGCGTGCTAGTGGAAAAGGGCCATTTGATTCTGTGTGTTTGTTTGTTTGCTCACGTCTCTCTCCTTGATGATCCCTGGCGTGTCGTAGAGCCAGTGAGCGTCCTTCAGCTCGTTAAAGGTGAACTCATCAGGTGACCTGCCGGAGGCTAAAGGTCACAGAGGAAGGAGAGACGTTTACTACAACTCCCATGATGCACTTCACCAACAGCCAATCACTGACATCCTTGATAACACAGCTTAGTAATAAAAGCAGAATTATAAACTAATATCTGATCTTTGTTAATACTCTGTATGGGGGTAAGACTCATCAGTCCATCAATCAGTTTGTCAATTAATTAATCAAACAATCAATCAATTAACCCATTCATCTACAGATCCATCCATACATGAACAGCCCAGGTGAACAGGTGAACATGGACCATGTGACGACCACCACAAAAACAAACGCCATACAAACTCAAGGACACGCCGACTAGAGTCCACGGCGGGCCGCAGCAGTCCGCAAGAAACCCGTCAAAGGTCTGGTCAGCCTGATGACATCACAGACTAACTGTCCAATCAGACGCCTCCTCACCTTTCATCTTCCTGTCTTCGTCCTCCGTCTCACCAAAAGCCAGACTGTCTGGATCAAACTGGATCTCGTCTCGTCTGGACTCCACGAACGTTCTGCCCACACGACCTGAATAAGATCAGTCAGTGTTAGCCCCGCCCACCTCTCTGACCCCGCCCTCCATCCATCCTGGTCTTGGTTTAGACTCCGCCCCCTCTCACCTACGAGGTAGCCCTGGCGGCTTAAGAGGCGGAGCCTCTGCAGCTCACCACTCGTCAGCTCGCCCTCTGTCTGCTGTGACGCTGCACTAAGGCGCTCGTGGCGTCTGAACATCCGGTACGGCGTGGGGTTAATGATCGGAAACTTCAGCAGGTCAAGGGTCGTCCCTGAACGCACCACAAGGAAAAAAACAGGGGTCAGTTAGAGGAGGCTCCACCCCCTTCAGGTGTGGGCGGAGTCAGCATGCTTACCTGGCCAGGGGGAGATGGTGGCGCGGCGGATGGCGTCTGGCGCCCTGGACCTGCAGAAGTCAGACTCCAGCAGCGTGTTGAACAGCGTGGACTTACCTGCGTTGGCCCCACCCACCAGGTACACGTCGCCTTTGTACTTCCAGGAGCGCTGCAGGGCGGAGATCAGGCCCTCTACGCCGTAGCCCGTCTTCGCGCTGATCAAGTGGATGTCGCTCACCTGCGGGCCGAAGCCGGCGTCCTCGCAGTAGCGTGAGAGCTGCCGTCTGATTCGCTGCAGGTAGTTCAGCGAGTCGCCAGGCAGCAGGTCAACCTTGTTGCCGAGGACGACGATGTGCTTGTTCCTGCCTATGAGGTCGGCGAGGTCGGGGACGATGGACTCGGGCACATCCATCAGGTCGACCACGAGCAGGATGAGTGCTCTGAGGGGGCGGAGCCTCTGCACCACCTGTCTGTACTCATGGGCGGAGACCTGCAGGTGCAGCGCCTTGTGGTGGTGAGTCAGCAGGTGGCAGCGCTGGCAGGTGGCCCCGCCCAGCCCCGCCTCCTGCAGCAGCACCTTGTACTTCTCACTGGGCAGGTAGCCGGGCAGCGAGGGGGCGGAGCAGTGGAGGACGGCGCCGCAGCCCGAGCAGCAGGTATCACTAAACGGTTCGTCCACGTCAGGCGTCCCGAACACTTTGTGCTCACCATGCCCCGCCCCCTTCTTCTTCTTCTTCTTCTTCTCTGATGCGATGACGCTCTCGTCCAGAGGAAAGTCCACATCCTGGAACTCAATCAGAGATTCAAGCTCCGCCCTCTTCTGGGCCACGCCCCTCAGCACCTGCAGCTGTTGTTCCAATGTCCTCAGGTGCTTATGAGGGGGCGGGGCCTGAGGAAGAAGCTCTGGTGGCAGGGTTGAAGCGTCGACCTCCTCCTGCTGGAGCGACTTCTCTGCTTCTGAACACAAGAAGAAGAAAAGGGGCGGAGTCAGACCACAAAGAGGGAGTGAGGGAGCAAGGAAAGAGGGAGTGAGGGAGTGAGCAAGGACACTCTGTGGTCACAGGTGTGTTGAGGGTGCCATCGGCTTTACCAACCTGATTCTGTTTAATTTTCAGTTTCTCCCATTTCAGTAAATATTTATTTTATCTTTTAATAACAGCAGTTTGTTTATCAGAGAGAGTTTACTGTCAAAATAACTCAGACGTTAAAGTTTAAACTGAAGAGACGACAGCCCAGACAGGGTCAGGAGGACTGTGTGGTCTGCTTTACCCCGTCTCCCCTCTTTACCCTGGTCTCCCCTGTGGCCTCTTTACCCCGGTCTCCCCTGTGGCCTCTTTACCCCGTCTCCCCTCTTTACCCCGGTCTCCCCTGCGGCCTCTTTATCCCAGTCTCCCCTCTTTACCCCAGTCTTCCCTCTGTACCCCGGTCTCCCCTGCGGCCTCTTTATCCCGGACTCCCCTCTTTACCCCAGTCTCCCCTCTTTACCCCGGTCTCCCCTGAAGCCTCTTTACCCTGGTCTCCCCTGCGGCCTCTTTACCCCGGTCTCTCCTGCGGCCTCTTTATTCCGGTCTCCCCTCTTTACCCCGGTCTCCCCTGCAGCCTCTGTACCCCGGTCTCCCCTGCGGCCTCTTTAACCCGGTCTCCCCTCTTTACCCCGGTCTCCCCTGCAGCCTCTTTACCCTGGTCTCCCCTGCGGCCTCTTTACCCCGGTCTCCCCTGCGGCCTCTTTACCCCGGTCTCCCCTGCAGCCTCTTTACCCCGGTCTCCCCTGCGGCCTCTTTACCCCGGTCTCCCCTGCGGCCTCTTTATCCCGGTCTCCCCTCTTTACCCCAGTCTTCCCTCTGTACCCCGGTCTCCCCTGCGGCCTCTTTATCCCGGTCTCCCCTCTTTACCCCGGTCTCCCCTGCGGCCTCTTTATCCCAGTCTCCCCTGCGGCCTCTTTATCCCGGTCTCCCCTCTTTACCCCAGTCTCCCCTCTTTACCCCAGTCTTCCCTCTGTACCCCGGTCTCCCCTGCGGCCTCTTTATCCCGGTCTCCCCTCTTTACCCCGGTCTCCCCTGCGGCCTCTTTATCCCAGTCTCCCCTCTTTACCCCAGTCTCCCCTGCGGCCTCTTTATCCCGGTCTCCCCTCTTTACCCCAGTCTTCCCTCTGTACCCCGGTCTCCCCTGCGGCCTCTTTATCCCGGTCTCCCCTCTTTACCCCGGTCTCCCCTCTTTACCCCAGTCTCCCCTCTTTACCCCAGTCTCCCCTCTTTACCCTGGTCTCCCCTGTGGCCTCTTTACCCCAGTCTCCCCTCTTTACCCCGGTCTCCCCTGCGGCCTCTTTATCCCAGTCTCCCCTCTTTACCCCAGTCTCCCCTCTTTACCCTGGTCTCCCCTGCGGCCTCTTTATCCCGGTCTCCCCTCTTTACCCCAGTCTCCCCTCTTTACCCTGGTCTCCCCTGCGGCCTCTTTATCCCGGTCTCCCCTCTTTACCCCAGTCTTCCCTCTGTACCCTGGTCTCCCCTGTGGCCTCTTTACCCCAGTCTCCCCTCTTTACCCCGGTCTCCCCTGCGGACTCTTTACCCCAGTCTCCCCTCTTTACCCCGGTCTCCCCTGTGGCCTCTTTACCCCGGTCTCCCCTCTTTACCCCAGTCTCCCCTCTTTACCCCAGTCTCCCCTCTTTACCCTGGTCTCCCCTGCGGCCTCTTTACCCCGGTCTCCCCTGCGGCCTCTTTACCCCGGTCTCCCCTGTGGCCTCTTTACCCCGGTCTCCCCTGCGGCTCTCACCTGAGTCCAGGTGCACGAACACGAACTCCTCGCGCACCGCCGGGTCCACGGTGCAGCTCCGCCCCGGCCGGCCCGCCCTGCTGCCCCGCGGCCGGCCCGCAGGCTGCAGGCCCCGGCGGAGCAGCAGGCCGCCGCCCCGCAGCAGCGTCCGGCTCACCTGACGCACCTGAAACATGTCCCAGCGCACGAGCTCACCTCGGAGTGTCAACACACACGAGACCTCAGCCTGCCTGCTTCACTTCCTGACCGGACGTGACGTCAACTGCACGCTGTTGCTTTTCCGTTAAAGTGCTGAAAGTTAAAATAAATTAAACTAAAGATAAATAATAAACAACAATGATCAAAACACTTTTAAAAAATATCACAGTAAAACATAAACAGGAGATCAAACAAGATGACGTCACAAACCGTCGACTGCTGAGCGGATGTTTTCAAACAGAAGGTCTCACTCTGAAGCTTTTTCAGAGACCAAAAACTGAGACACCGTGTTTGTGATTAATCCCCTGATACACACAGAAGGACACGTGACCTCTAAAAATGATCATTAAGTAAGTGTCAATATAATTTATGGTATCAATATTTATCTGCAGAACTGATACTTCAACATTATGTATTTGTAAGGGACTACTACTGATTTAAATATTTTAAATAATCCTGATGGACTAACTGTTGCATAAATATAAATAATTTTATAAATCTTAAAGGATAATTATGTCCAAATGTAGATAAGGGTCACACAGAGAAAATATAAAGTGGGTAATGACATATTTCTTTGGGACATGAGGACAATACGATCTTCATAAGAGCATGAATTAAAAATGTATGTAATTATCTAATTTAGTAGTCAATAATAGGTCATAATAGTTATGACAATTTAATTAGTCATGACGAAAATAAAAAATACTACTTTTGAAAATAAACAAAAATGGAAGTTTTCATGATTCAAATTTTCTCAATTTTGTTTCTTGATTTTACTTTTGACGAAGTTTTAGGTTTTTTGTCATTTTTTGTTTTCTGTTTCAAAGAGTTTACAGAATAATCCTGCCACTCCGTTACTCCGTTACTCCGTTACTCCGTTAGCACGGTCACGTGGTGTCCATAGTTCACACGGAGTGAGAGCTCTGTCTCGGAGAGGATCTCCGTCAGCCTGATGACTCCTCCGCTGGTTCCTCCTCTTCAGTCCGTCCGTCTGTGTCATGATGAAGAGGAGCTCCTCTGCTCTGAGACCAGCTGCTGCTCTGTTACAGCCGCTCACACCTGCGGCTCAGGTGAGTCCATCTGACTGCGCAGGTTTGACTTTATAACTGACCAAACTAACTTTAGGCAGACTAACCAAAGTTTACCAAACTTAACCAGAACTTCACCAACAGGCCCGGGGATGGGAAGTCCGTATTTTTTAATGAGTCGGATCATTTGACCGGCTCAGTAGTAGAGTCGGATCTTTCTGCTCTTTAAGGACTCTGGAGGTCTTTCTTTGCCAGACCAGCTAACTATCAGCCCCCCCCCCAGAACAAACACCTGTCCACCTGTAAATGATTTAAAGGTGTTCACGGTGTGTGTCAGGGCTCTGCAGTTTCATCTTAATGTTAACGACTCACTTTGAGATCACAGAATTAAACATGATCACTTCCCTCATGGATGTTATTGAACAAAAATCATCATTGAGCTGCAGCGGGGGGGGGGGGGGGCTTTTATAACAATGTCCATGATTAGACAGGAAAGACCAGAGCCGATAATAAATACAAAATAAAAATGTAAATATGTATTTATATGAATGTGTGTGTGTACACATTAATATAATAACATGTGTACATGTGTGCATCAGTTTATTTAGATTAACTTTTTTTTTAAATATTTTTATTATAACTTTTCAAAAGTAGAACAGAAGTGCACAGACATGACAAGAAATAATAAAAAAAGAAAAGAAAAAAGGGCACAGTTTAGACATGTGGATGCAGTATACAGAAGATAGTTATTAGAATGACAATAATAATAAAAACAATAATACAAGCAGTAATAATAAAAATGATAAGGACAAAATTAAGGCGGCAAGTTTCACATCCAGTCCTAACCTTTTCAATCCCCTGCATTAACACACGGCAGTATCCACTTGATAAGGAGCGTACAGATAGGCTACAGCACGGTCACAAGGTGCCGTTTGACAGTAAGCACTTAAAACTAAATCACACAGAGGCTGAGCTGAGCTGGAGGATCCACGAAGCAAGGACGATGACAGCCTGGGCCCAGGATGCCTTAAGTAAGGGTCCCATACTTGATAACAGGCGTCTATTTTGGAGACGAGCATGCAGGTGATGTATTCATTAGGAATACAGTCCATGATAATATTGTGCCACGACTTTTGTGTTGGAGCAACATTCTTCACCCAGAGGAGTAAAATGTTCTTTCTGGCTGCAAAGGTTAGTATAATGAAAAGTCTCCTGTGTTTACAGTCAGTGGCCCGACTCTCCAGGAGGCCCAGTATCAGGCACAGAGGGTCCAACGAATGGGAACACCAAAAATATCAGCCAGTTCATTCACAACATTAGACCAGTACCTCTGTAGCTCCACACATGACCAAAGGCCATGGATGTAATCACCAGTCTCAGAGTGGAGAAATACTAGGATCCATTTTGTTCTTGACAGCAGGTGTTCTAAGCATAATCCTGAACTGTGTGGCTTTGGTACGATTACAGGAACATTCATGGCCTGAGACCAGACCTCCATCCAATCTCCATGTTTGTGCTTCAGTTTGACCCTGAAGGTCAATGTGTGTGTGTGTGTGTGTGTGGGTGTGTGTGTTTGTGTGTGTTTGTTGGTCTTTGGACTCGACAGTGCGGGTCAGTCTGAGTTTTAGATTAACCAGAGGCCTCTGAGCACAAACACTCTCCCAGAATAAAAAATAGAGCAGTTTGGACTGTGTCGCTTTAAAAGGCCCGCAGAGAGGGTCTGGATCTTGTCCTGACAGTCTATAATCTGGATCTTCTCCTGACAGTCTATAATCTGGATAATCTCCTGACGGTCTATAATCTGGATCTTGTCCTGACAGTCTATAATCTGGATCTTCTCCTGACAGTCTATAATCTGGATAATCTCCTGACGGTCTATAATCTGGATCTTGTCCTGACAGTCTATAATCTGGATCTTCTCCTGACAGTGTATAATCTGGATCTTCTCCTGACAGTGTATAATCTGGATCTTCTCCTGACAGTCTATAATCTGGATCTTGACCAGACAGTCTATAATCTGGATCTTCTTCTGACAGTTTATAATCTGGATCTTTTCCTGACAGTCTATTATCTGGATCTTCTCCTGACAGTCTATAATCTGTATCTTCTCCTGACAGTTTATAATCTGGATCTTTTCCTGACAGTCTATAGTCTGGATCTTTTCCTGACAGTCTATAATCTGGATCTTTTCCTGACAGTCTATAATCTGGATCTTCTCCTGACAGTCTATAATCTGGATCTTGACCAGACAGTCTATAATCTGGATCTTCTCCTGACAGTCTATAATTTGGATCTTCACCTGACAGTCTATAATCTGGATCTTTTCCTGACAGTCTACAATCTGGATCTTCTCCTTACAGTCTATAATCTGGATCTTGACCAGACAGTCTATAATCTGGATCTTGACCAGTCAGTGTATAATTTGGATCTTCTCCTGACAGTCTGTAATCTGGATCTTCACCTGACAGTCTATAATCTGGATCTTCTCCTGACAGTCTATAAACTGGATCTTCACCTGACAGTCTATAATCTGGATCTTCACCTGCCAGTCTATAATTTGGATCTTCACCTGACAGTCTATAATCTGGATCTTGACCAAACAGTCTATAAACTGGATCTTGTCCTGACAGTCTATAATCTGGATCTTCTCCTGACAGTCTATAATCTGGATCTTCTCCTGACAGTCTGTAATCTGGATCTTCTCCTGACAGTCTATAATCTGGATCTTCTTGTGCGATCTATAAACTGGATCTTCACCTGACAGTCTATAATCTGGATCATCACCTGACAGTGTATAATCTGGATCTTCTCCTGACAGTCTGTAATCTGGATCTTCTCCTGACAGTCTATAATCTGGATCTTCTCGTGCAATCTATAAACTGGATCTTCACCTGACAGTCTATAATCTGGATCTTCTTGTGCAATCTATAAACTGGATCTTCACCTGACAGTCTATAATCTGGATCTTCACCTGACAGTCTATAATCTGGATCTTCTCCTGACAGTCTATAATTTGGATCTTCACCAGACAGTCTATAATCTGGATCTTCTCCTGACAGTCTATAATCTGGATCTTCTCCTGACAGTCTATAATCTGGATCTTCTCCTGACAGTCTGTAATCTGGATCTTCTCCTGACAGTCTATAATCTGGATCTTCTCGTGCAATCTATAAACTGGATCTTCACCTGACAGTCTATAATCTGGATCTTCTCCTGACAGTCTATAATCTGGATCTTCACCTGACAGTCTATAATCTGGATCTTCTCCTGACAGTCTATAATCTGGATCTTCACCTGACAGTCTATAATCTGGATCTTCTCCTGACAGTCTATAATTTTGATCTTCACCTGACAGTCTATAATCTGGATCTTCTCCTGACAGTCTGCAACCTGGATCCTTTCTTTGTGTTTCCCGTCAGAGTGAGACCTCTGTCCTCTATGTCCCGTCTCTGCAGCCCCGTGCACGCCTCTGCTCGGCGCCCCAGCAGAAGGACTCGACCTTCTATGAGTTCCGCACCTATAGCATCCACCCTCACCTGAACCCCGCCTTCCTCCAGCTGACCAATGAGAAGATCCACCTGCGCACCGCCCACTCACAGCTGATTGGCTACTGGAGCGTGGAGTACGGCGGCCTGAACAAAGTCTTCCATATATGGAAGTATGGTGAGGTCTTGTTTTATTGAACTGATGTTTGTCAGGTGTCCCTCAAAGGCCTTAACTCCTTCCACCTGTGACCCCGCCCCCTCAGACAGTTACTCTCAGCGGGCAGGTGTTCGCTCCGCCCTCTCCAAGGACCCGTCCTGGGTGTCCGAGTACCTGTCCAAGGCGATCCCCATGCTGTCGTCCCAGGACAATGAGGTCACCTACCTGCTGCCCTGGAGTCACCTGCAGGCTCCGCCCCAGGAGGGAGGTAAGCCCCGCCCCTTATTGCTATCACTGCCATGCTCATGCTCCATGGTGTCAGGTCGACCTGACCGGTTTGGACCTGCAGGAGACCCTCAGTAGATCTATGGCACTAGAGGTGTCAAGGTCATGACCTTTTGACCTTGAAGTGCTAAGCAGATCTGGATCAGGTGGATCCAGCTGCTCTGACAGGATCAGGTCTGACAGGTGTCCCCTTGCCCCGGTCCTGAGGTCTCCGGCTGTCTTAGTAAGGAGACGAGTTTTGGTCCAGAGGCTGAAGCTAAAGAGGACGCCGCCAGGGGCGTGTCCCATACCTGATCCTGTCTGACCAATCAGAGCTCAAAAGTACCTCCTCGTCGGGTCAGTTTTGGCTCCGCCCACTTTGACCCCTGCCAGAGGGACATGCAGACCTGTCCAGGTGTGACCATTACAGGAGGCTTTATAAGGATGTGATGACATCATCATAACGTCCTCAGGTGTGTTTCAGGTGTGTACGAGCTCGTCTCCTTCATGATGCGTCCTGGTGGCCCAGCGGTCTGGGGCAAAGCGTTCCAAGCCGCCATCAACTCCCATGATGCACCGGGGTACGGCAAGCTGATTGGAGCATTCCACAACGAGTTTGGACCAATGAACAGAGGTGAGGCGGGACACCTGTCAGCAGGTCGTCTGTGATGTCACACTGTCATAAAGCTGGACACTGACTGCTGTGTAAGAGTGTCATGACCTCAAGAAGTCTCGTTAAAGAGACAAAAATATTTACAGATATATATATACATGTGTTTACAGTATATAAACAACAACAATACATGTGTGTACGGTATATAAACAAAAACAATACATGTGTTTATAGTATATAAACAAAAACAATACATGTGTTTATAGTATATAAACAAAAACAATACATGTGTTTACAGTATATGAACAACAACAATACATGTGTTTACGGTATATAAACAAAAACAATACATGTGTTTACGGTATATAAACAAAAACAATACATGTGTTTATAGTAAATAAACAAAAACAATACATGTGTTTACGGTATATAAACAAAAACAATACATGTGTTTATAGTATATAAACAAAAACAATACATGTGTTTACAGTATATAAACAAAAACAATACATGTGTTTACAGTATATAAACAAAAACAATACATGTGTGTACGGTATATAAACAAAAACAATACATGTGTTTACAGTATATAAACAACAACAATACATGTGTTTACGGTATATAAACAAAAACAATACATGTGTTTACGGTATATAAACAAAAACAATACATGTGTTTACAGTATATAAACAACAACAATACATGTGTTTACAGTATATAAACAAAAACAATACATGTGTGTACGGTATATAAACAAAAACAACACATGTGTTTATAGTATATAAACAACAACAATACATGTGTTTATAGTATATAAACAAAAACAATACATGTGTTTACAGTATATAAACAAAAACAATACATGTGTGTACGGTATATAAACAAAAACAATACATGTGTTTACAGTATATAAACAACAACAATACATGTGTTTACGGTATATAAACAAAAACAATACATGTGTTTACGGTATATAAACAAAAACAATACATGTGTTTATAGTATATAAACAAAAACAATACATGTGTTTACAGTATATAAACAAAAACAATACATGTGTGTACGGTATATAAACAAAAACAACACATGTGTTTATAGTATATAAACAAAAACAATACATGTGTTTACGGTATATAAACAAAAACAATACATGTGTTTATAGTATATAAACAAAAACAATACATGTGTTTACAGTATATAAACAACAACAATACATGTGTTTACAGTATATAAACAAAAACAATACATGTGTTAACGTTTATAAACAAAAACAATACATGTGTTTACAGTATATAAATAACAACAATACATGTGTTTACAGTATATAAACAACAACAATACATGTGTTTACAGTATATAAACAACAACAATACATGTGTTTATAGTATATAAACAAAAACAATACATGTGTTTACGGTATATAAACAAAAACAATACATGTGTTTATAGTATATAAACAAAAACAATACATGTGTTTACAGTATATAAACAAAAACAATACATGTGTTTACGGTATATAAACAAAAACAATACATGTGTTTACAGTATATAAACAACAACAATACATGTGTTTACGGTATATAAACAAAAACAATACATGTGTTTACGGTATATAAACAAAAACAATACATGTGTTTATAGTATATAAACAAAAACAATACATGTGTTTACAGTATATAAACAAAAACAATACATGTGTGTACGGTATATAAACAAAAACAACACATGTGTTTATAGTATATAAACAACAACAATACATGTGTTTACGGTATATAAACAAAAACAATACATGTGTTTATAGTATATAAACAAAAACAATACATGTGTTTACAGTATATAAACAACAACAATACATGTGTTTACAGTATATAAACAAAAACAATACATGTGTTAACGTTTATAAACAAAAACAATACATGTGTTTATAGTATATAAACAAAAACAATACATGTGGTTACAGTATATAAACAAAAACAATACATGTGTTTACAGTATATAAACAAAAACAATACATGTGTTTACAGTATATAAACAAAAACAATACATGTGGTTACAGTATATAAACAAAAACAATACATGTGTTTATAGTATATAAACAAAAACAATACATGTGTTTACGGTATATAAACAAAAACAATACATGTGTTTACGGTATATAAACAAAAACAATACATGTGTTAACGTTTATAAACAAAAACAATACATGTGTTTACAGTGTATAAACAAAAACAATACATGTGTTTACGGTTTATAAACAAAAACAATATATGTCACTGTGTGATGATGTCACTGTGTGATGATGTCACTCTGTCTCGTCTCAGTCCATGCCCTCTGGTGGTTCGAGAGCGCCGACCATCGTGCTGAAATCCGTCACAAAGCTCACACTGATGCGCGCGTGGTTGCTGCAGGTGAGACTCCGCCCACATTTACCTGTGCTGTGTTATGAGCTGACCCTGTCTGACTCCGCCCCCTGTTTCTCAGTCAGGAGCAGCGTGGCTCACCTGGACTCCCAGCAGAACAAACTCATGTTGCCCCTCCCCTTTTCTCCTCTGAAGTGACTGCTTGTCCGCCCACTCCTGTGTTTCCATGGTAACAGGCTCACACACCTGTAGCCCCCTCTGGTGTCAGGGCTGCAGGTGAGCACCACGGGCCGCTCCTCATACACCTTTACCTTTAAGCCTATGCTTTGTCCTCTGTGGGCCCCCGTAGGTCAGTCAGTGTGAGTGACAGCTGCATGGTCCAATCTTGTGACTGTGGGCGGGGCTTGTTTACATAAATCTGCTGACTGTGCCTTTAACTCTGAGCTCAACTAATAAACTGAGACGTGAACGATTGTGTCTGCGTGAACTTTTGACCTTCAGGAGGACACGAGGTGAACATCAACCGGCCCTGAAGGGGTCACGACCCTCCCTTTGAGAACCCGAGCTCAGTCAGAGCAGACAGTGAGGTGTCAGAGCCAGAAGAACCCCCAGATTCAGGACGTCAGAACAGATTTAAATGCATGAATAAAAATCTAATGAGTGACCTTTGACCTCCAGCTCATAGTTCAGTTGTAAATATTAAAAAGAAATGATAAACTGTTCAGAGCTAAAACTCTAAAGACTTTAAGTGTGTCCCAAATCACATCCTTCCATTTTCAGTGTCTGAGGATGGGAGTTTGTGATTTGGGACACACTACTCAACTTTATTTTACAAATCTTTAGTTTCATGTTTTTATGTTTTTATTTGAACCATGAAGTCAAAAAACATCCAAACAGTTTTTGGTCATGAATGTTTAAATGAAAGACAAAAACAAACGGGTTTCAGATTTGTTTCTTTTATTTTGAAGGTCCAGTCCAGGAAACATCATCAGCTTTATAAAAAACTCAAACATGGTGTCAGTGCAAAAACACTTAAAGTGCCAAAGAGCCAATCAAATCCAAGGTCATCGTCCAGGTCAAAGTCTGGTCACCAAATAATTCAACAGTTTGGTCCTTAAAGTCAGAGAGGATCCAATACTCTGTAGGTCAATGGGTCAACATCTGACCTCGTGTTTTAATTAAAGAGTAAATCAGCTGTAAAGGTCATCTATGAGGTGATTGACGGATAATCAATGATTTCATGTCATCTGGTTGGTCAGCAGCAGCCATGGTGATGGAGTCTCCGCCTCCTTCATCAAATCTGTTCTTTTTTCTTTTCTTATAAAAACTATAAAATCAATCGACTGATCACTGATTGGCTGTTGAACAGGAAACAGTGACGTCACAGAGATTAATACACATAAATAAGACTTTAAAAACGGAATCAGTCGTTTCTAAAATCTGCTCAGTCGACTTGATTGGTTCTTCATGTTCGACCCGATCAGCTGATCAGCAGCCGTCAGGCACAACAACGTATTCAAGTGTCTCTAACAGTCAAGCGAGCGGCGGCGCAGCGGCACGCCGACGAACACAAACGGTTTGCATTGAGTGGCATGAGGTGGCAGGAGGCTCCGCCCATCTAAAACACTATGACATCACAGCAGGAGGCGGGGCTTCAGCCCAGCTGGTGTCGAGTCCTTTGAAACAGGGTCACACGGAGGTCACTTGGAGGTCACATGACGCTCTCACTCAGAGAGCTCCGCCCTTCAGCTGCCCCAGGGGCGGGGCTTATCACGGGCATTTCGATGGAGACGTCCTTCCGTTTGACCGAGGCGTCTTTGGAGTGATAGTCGTCACTTTGGTCCTTCGCAAAGTTTACAAACACCTGAAACAAACAAACAAACAAATGTTTACTCGTTTCCACGGTGAACCCAGAGCTGTGATTGGCTAACCAGTACCCATGGTAACAGAAGCCCCTCCCTCTAATGTCTGTTAGTCATTAACTAGGTTAATGACTGCTCAGACTCCGCCCCCTCCCAGATCTTCACATAATGATGCTGGATTCCCTCGTGTTAAGCCCCGCCCCCTCTTCACCATGGCACTCACCTGGTCCAGCGTGGTCTGCGTGACGGAGTAGTCCTCGATGCGCAGCGCCTCCTTGTTCTTGGCGAGGATGGAGAAGATGTGGGCGAGCGAGGTGAGCGAGGAGGGCAGCTGGTACTGCAGCATGTTGCGGTGCTTCTCCTTCAGCGTGCTGCCGCTCAGCTCGCTCTCGATGAACTTCATGACGGGCAGCAGGTCAGGGTCCGGCCCCGCCACTCTCAGGATGATGGTGTAGCCGTCACCGAACCTGAGGACACAGGGCAGAGTCAGGCGTCCGTCAGGTGTGTCAAAGCCCCGCCCCCCTGTTAGATGGGTCAGTTACCTGTTCTTCAGGTGCTGCACGCTGCCCAGACACCTAAACCTGCCGTTCACCATGATGGCCATCCGCGTGCACAGGGCCTCACACTCCTCCATGCTGCAACACAGGCCCCGCCCCCTCGTTAAGAACAAGCAATCAATCACAAAGATTACTGAACAGGTGTGAACAGGTGTCATACAGGTGTATGAACACTGGTGTAATCAGTCTGCAGTTCAGCCTCTGGGCACCAGTGGGCAGCAGCTCTGACACCATAAAGAACCTGCAGTGATGTATTCATGATGCTCCGCCCCCTCCACAGCATCAGGACCAATCAGAGGCTCACCTGTGCAGTGAGGTCATGTGGATGTGTGATAGGTGTGAAGGCTCACCTGTGCGAGGTGAGCACGACGGAGCGGCCCTCCTTGATGACGCTGTGGATGCAGTTCCAGAGTGCGCGGCGAGCTTTGGGGTCCATGCCGGTGGTGGGCTCGTCCTGTAACGAGCAGCACGGCCAGGTTAAGGTTGGCCCACAGGTGAACCAGGAACCAGAAGGAGAAGGTGAGGAGGAGGGGCAGCAGGTGCATCCTGCTGCTGTTCTCTTCTTCTGTGCTCACAAACTGCAGCTGCTGCTTTAATCCTCCAGCATTATATAACACCCCCCCCTCCAATGCTGCTCTGTGATTGGCTGACGCTCTGATGCTGTTGTGTAACTGTAAACAGCTGAAGTGAAACTTTAACTCTTCATCATCACTCAGAGGAACAATGTCAAACAGGGAAACCATAACTGAGTCAAGGTCAAAGGTCAGATGTTACCGAGGACTAAAACTCAGAATTTTTTATGTAAAGCTTCAGATTCATTTTGAGACTAATGACGGAAAAACACACACACATACATATGTATATACATATGTATATACATATATATGTATATACATACATATGTATGTATGTATATACATATGTATATACATATGTATGTATATACATCTATATACATATAGATGTATATACATATGTATATACATATACATATGTATATACATACATACATATGTATATACATCTATATGTATATAGATGTATATACATACATATGTATGTATATACATATGTATGTATATACATATGTATGTATATACATATGTATGTATATACATATGTATGTATATACATATGTATACACATACATATGTATATACATATGTATGTATACATATGTATATACATACATACATATGTATATACATCTATATGTATATACATATGTATATACATACATACATACATATGTATATACATATGTATGTATATACATGTATATACATATAGATGTATATACATACATATGTATATACATACGTATATACATATGTATGTATATACATATAGATGTATGTATACAGTATATATGATACTGTATATATATGTATATACGTATGTATGTATATATATATGTGTCTTGGCTTCTCTGCTCAGGCTGCTGGCCCTGTGATTGAAAATTAAATGGTTTTCTGTATAATATTTAATTTTTATAGAATGATAATACAAACATAAAAAAAAGCCTCCTACATCGTGACCACCTGAGCAGGAGGTGGCCCCACCCCTCTGACAGAGACCCCTCCCTAAGGTAAGGTGTTACCAGGAAGACGACGGGCGGAGCTCCAATAAGAGCCATGGCGGTCGACAGCTTCCTCAGGTTTCCTCCGCTGTAGCTTCCTGCCTTCTTATCAGCGTACTTCACCAGGCCGAGCTTTTTGATGCCCCACTCCGCCACCTGTCAATCACACACCTGCTTCATCATCTTCATCATAGTCACCAACATGTCCGCCCTGTCATGGCCTGTCAGTACAGCAGATCAGAGGTCAGAGGTCACTTACGTCACACACTTCCTTCTCGGGCACTCCTCTGAGGATGGCGTACAGCTCCAGGTGTTCCCGTCCCGTCAGCAGGTCGTTGATTGAGTCGAACTGAGGACAGTAGCCCATCTTCTGATGGACCTGGTCTATCTCTCTGAGGATGCTGTGGGCGGGACAGCAGTTAGACAGACTACAGACACAAACTACAGACAGACTACAGACACTAACTACTGACTGACTATAGACACCAACTATGGACAGACTACAGACAGGCTACAGACACTAACTACAGACACTTACTACAGACACTAACTACAGACAATTACTACAGACACTAACTACAGACAGACTACAGAAACTAACTACAGACAGACTACAGAAACTAGCTACTGACTAACTAGACACTAACTATGGACAGACTACAGACTGACTACAGACAGAAGACAGACACAAACTACGGACAGGCTACAGACACTAACTACGGACAGACAGTAATTACTGACTAACTAACGACACTTACTATGGACGGACTACAGACACTAACAACTGACTAACTACCGACACTAACTACAGACAGGCTACAGACACTAACTACGGACAGGCTACAGATACAAACTACAGAATACAGACAAACTACAGGCTTCAGACTCAAACTACAGGCAACAGACACAAACTACAGGCTACAGGCTCAAACTACAGGCTACAGACAAACTACAGGCTACAGACACAAACTACAGGCTACACGCTCAAACTACAGGCTACAGATTCAAACTACAGGCTACAGATTCAAACTACAGGCTACAGATTCAAACTACAGGCAACAGACACAAACTACAGGCTACAGACTCAAACTACAGGCTACAAACACAAACTACAGGCTACAGACTCAAACTACAGGCTACAAACACAAACTACAAGCTACAGACTCAAACTACAGGCTACAGACTCAAACTACAGGCTACAGACACAAACTACAGGCTACAGATTCAAACTACAGGCAACAGACACAAACTACAGGCTACAGACTCAAACTACAGGCTACAAACACAAACTACAGGCTACAGACTCAAACTACAAGCTACAGACTCAAACTACAGGCTACAGACACAAACTACAGGCTACAGACTCAAACTACAGGCTACAGACACAAACTACAGGCTACAGACAAACTACAGGCTACAGACACAAACTACAGGCTACAGGCTCAAACTACAGGCTACAGATTCAAACTACAGGCTACAGACACACACTGGCACACAGGACCTGGCCTGGCCTTCTATTTCTTGCTCCTCAGTCCTCAGTGAAGTCTGTCTCTGACTGTTGGTCCTGTGATTTGCTGTCCTGCTGCTTGTTTTCATGCTGTCGGGTTACTCGAGGTCATTGAGCCCTGGAGTGTTTGGCGGCCCAGCAGGGTCCCTGAGCCTCAGGTTGAGACCCTTTGTGCCCTGAGCTTAACGATGATGAAACAATCTGTGTGTTTGATTTAATTAACGAGCTTAACGAGGAAGAAAGTGGAGCAGCAGCAGCTGAGCTCAGATTAAACACAACAACACTCACTCAGACGGGAAATACACTGAGATATAAACAACAACATCTGAGGATTAAAATATACACAACTACGCACTTTAATTATGTTTAAATATAATGTTTAAATACGCTGTAATATATACAACAGCAGGATTTAAATATACACAACTACACACTTTAATTATGTTTAAGATTTAAAATTCAACATTTACAAAAGGAACATCTAAAAACTATATATAGTTTAAATCATTTAGCTCTCTCGCTCTCTCGCTCTCGCTCTCTCGCTCTCTCGCTCTCTCTCGCTATATATATATATATATATAGATATACATACAGTCATGGAAAAAATTTAGACCACCCTTGTTTTCTTCAATTTCTTGTTCATTCTAATATCTGGTACCACTAAACGTATAATACAATGAACACAACAAAAAATGCAGCTGGTCACATAATACTTTATGTCCTATTTGACATTCTTAAGCTTAATTGATTCCCAGGGTATATAAGAGGCCATTTCATGTCACAAGCAGCACTGCACATGCAAAGGCCTAGAGTGGTTTCCTGCTTACATTCAAGCCGTAGCACAACTCAGAAGTTGTCAGCTCTCACATAATGCCTAAAACAAAAGAATTATGTGAAGCCACAAAGGCAGCCATCTTGGCACTGCTGGAAATTGGCATGAGTGAGAGACAGGTAGCGAAAAAACTGAAGATCTCCAAGACAGCCGTTCATTACAACAACAAAAACAAGCTGAACATGGCACTACCAAATTGCTACCTGGCCGTGGCAGGAAACGTCTTTCTACCCCACGAGATGACCGTGCACTCATCCGTTCCTGTGTCAGGAATCGTCGTCAGACCTCCAGGGACCTTAAAAATGAGTGGGCACTGTCGAGAAATGTGACTTGTTCAGCAAGGACAGTTCGAAACCGACTTGTTGAAGCTGGTTTGAAGTCACACAGAGCACGCAAGAAGCCCTTCATCAATGAAAGGCAGAGGAAGGCCCGGTTACTCTTTGCTCGAGACCACAAGGATTGGACTGTTGATGATTGGGCTAAGGTTCTCTTCAGTGATGAATCCAATTTTGAATTGATGCCCACTCCAGCCAACTTACTGGTTAGGAGGAAGCCTGGAGAAGCTTACAACCCAGACTGTCTTGCCCTACAGTAAAACATGGGGGTGGATCAGTCATGATCTGGGGTTGTTTCAGTCTGAGTGGAACAGGGCAAATGCAATTGTGTGAAGGCCGAATGAACCAGGTCATGTACAGGACTACCCTTGAAAACAGTCTTCTTCCATCAGCTGGAAAACTCTTTCCTGCCTCGAATGACTGGATTTTCCAACAAGACAATGCCCCTTGCCACACGGCAAGGTCAGTTAAAGCCTGGATGGAGAACCACAACATTCGCACCATGCCTTGGCCTGCTCAATCACCAGATCTTAATCCAATTGAAAACCTGTGGAAAATCATCAAACTCAAAATGGAGAACCACAAGCCCAAAAACAAAGAAAATTAGTTTGAATTTGTCCAACAGGAATGGGCTGCTGTGACAGCAGAACAATGTCAGAAGCTGGTGGAGAGCATGCCAAGACGCATGGCTGCAGTCATCAAAAACAATGGTTATGCAATCAAGTATTAACTCTTGTGTGTATCATGTGTTTAAAGCAAACAGAAAAGAAAACATGGAATGCTTAAAAGTAGTGTTTTTGGCGGTACAATGCCATAGCTATTGATGTAAGAATTTAAGTAATTTTGGTTATTATCAAGAAAACCATGGAAAATGAATAGTTCTTAGTTCTTAAATTAAACTCTCATGAGCTATTTTTGTTGTTATCATTATAATTGTCCAAACAAATGTACCTTTAGTTGAGCCAGGCATTAAAATTAACAAGAAATTGAAGAAAACAAGGGTGGTCTAATAATTTTTTCCATGACTGTATATATATATATATGTACATTTCACTAAGGAACATTCATGTTATTTCTATGTTGAGTTGTTTTTGATTTGATTAATGCTTAACAGGCTCTGATTTATTGATTTATTGATCAGCTGATCAGTGAATAAGCCATACTTATGATCAGTTTTATATTTATATTCTAATTTTTATCTTTAGTTTTATATTTATGTTTTTATATTTACCTTTAGTTTAATATTTTTATCTTTAGTTTTAGTTTTATACTTAGTTGCTGTCACGGCTGTTAAAAACTGTTTGATGTCACTCTCTCAGGTCCACACACCTGAACAAACGGGATTTTTGGTTAATTACATCAAATCATAATAAAATGTCTCTGACCTGATCTGAGGTGACCTTTGACCTCAGACCGCCACCCTCGCTCACCTTTTTCCCGACAGGAACGCCTCCCCGCTCGTCACCAGGGTGTCCCCCGTCAGCATCTTGAAGGTGGTGGTTTTCCCCGCGCCGTTAACGCCGAGCAGCCCGAAGCACTGCGGACACACCAGGGTTAAACATGTGACCGATAGAACGAGCTGTGATTGGCTCACGCTAACAGAACGAGCTGTGATTGGCTCACGCTAACAGAACGAGCTGTGATTGGCTCACGCTAACAGAACGAGCTGTGATTGGCCCACGCTGACTCACCTCTCCAGGGGGGATGCCCACGCACAGACGGTCCACCGCCGGCTTCTGCTTCCTCTTAAACACCTGCAGGACAAAATCAGCCAATCAGAGCCTGCCTCTCCCCCGCCCCTGTGATGTCATGGCGTTTACGGACCTTGGTGAGCTGCCGCAGCTCCAGGATGTCTCCGTGTCCCAGGCCGTGGACGATCCTCTGCCGCTCTCGGGCCACGTCCTCGTCCTCGTCCCCCAGAGGAGGCAGTTTGGTCAGCCTGCTGACCGGCCTGCAGGGTCAAAGGTTAACAACACCTGCATCAGCCAATCAGATGCTCTGAAAAAGGAGGCCGCCTCAGCCTCTTTTTAACCTTCTGCTCCAAAATGACCGACTCATGAAGAGAAGCTCTGAACACGAGATCAGTAAGGTTAAAGGAGCAGCCGACAGGTGAGGAGTGAAGATCAGGATCAGAGTGAGTCTGTGGGCTGATGCAGCTTTAAATCTCTAATAATGAAAAATAAATATACGAACATGTTCAGACTGCTTTAAATCTCTAATAATGAAAAATAAATATACGAACATGTTCAGACTGCTTTAAATCTCTAATAATGAAAAATAAATATACGAACATGCTGCTGAGGCCAAGCTGCTATAAGACTCAAGTTTGTCCTAAAGTCCTAACCCATCCACTCTGTTCCATTAAAATCTGTTTGAAAATGTCTCTGAAGTGCACATTCAGCACTTCCTCCATGCTGTGAGCTCTTTTGAACCGTTTTCCTGACAGTTTCCACTCACACGTGCCTCAAACTGAACTGAAATGTTTCTGAAGGAAAATAAATCAAAAAGCTTCAATGATCGAGACTCCAAAGTCGATTATGAGCAGAGTTATGATGAAATAAAAGTGGACCACACTGCAAATGTGTGAACAGATGAGATGTGATGGACACTGCTAATGCTAACCCTGCTAATGCTAACCCTGCTAATGAATGTTTTTTTTCTTAAGTTAACAGCCGGCTTTTTTTCTTTGTTTAAATTTAATACAATTTATTTTGTTCTCTTCTCTCTGACTGTTTAGACGTTTGGTTTTGATTTGCAGTAAAATGTGAATTACAAAAAAAACCAAAAAAAAAACATAACTGAGGTTTAAAAGCTCCACCGCGCCTCTGTGGTAAGACACACACAGGGCTGTATCTCAGAGCCAAAGGAACTGAACGGGGCGCTCAAACAGACTGAATGCTCCACTGACCAACCCCAACACCACTTTCACACCACGTTGATGACATCAGTGTGACGCAGCCCCTCCATGTGAACAACAGGAAGGAGCATGGAGGCCGTGGACATGCTTTTCTTTACTTTGTACTTTTGTCCCTCTTTAAAAATGCTCAAACTCTGTTGATTCAAAGGCGGATGAATTTGTCGTTGAGACCTTAAAGAGTCACGTACGCTACAGACGGAGGGGCGTGATGTTACGCCCACGTCATCCGTGAATTAGCGAGTCCACCCAGGTGTGATGTTCCCACTGAAGTCGATTGGAGTCGACTTGAGTCTAAACCCTTTCACACTGCCAACAGGAGCCGATTGTTAACCGGTTTAAACTGGTGTAAGCTGGTTTAAATTGGTTTAAAGTGGTTTAAGCTGTTTTAAATTGGTTTAAAGTGGTTTAAGCTGTTTTAAACTGGTTTAAACTGTCAGTCTGAAATGGGGATAACTGATGCTTCACCACAAACCAAAGGTCAGATTAATGTTCTGGTGTCACAGTTTAGCGTCTTCTTCGGCCTCAGAGTGGCGTGGTTGGTGTTGATGGAACGGCCTCAGCTTTCAGATGCTAGCACGTCTTTGTAGCTTCAAAAAGCAGAAAGCTAACAGTGGAAATGTGTCGAGTGGGCTGCCTAGGGGGCACTACATAGATTTGATATTTGATAATTAGCTTAGTGTGAAAACGGCGTAAAGTTTCTCCTGTTAATTCTGTTTTCTTTCCTTCTACGTGATCGGTGCTCTCCCGGTGCGTACCTGGGTTTGATGCAGAATCTGTACTGGATGAGCAGCGTGATGATGAAGAAGACCACGCCCTCCACCGCCATGGCGAACAGGTTTTTCCCCACCATGTCCCACTCCAGAGGGGAGCGGAACCGGTTCTCACCTGGTCAGGAAGAGAGGTGAGACAAGGTCAGAGGGTCATCACTGAGGTCAGAGGTCATCACTGAGGTCAGAGGTCATACCGAATCTCTCGAGGGCGTCGGCCATGGCCTGGTTCTTCACCATGTCGATGAGGCCGCGGCCGAGGCAGAAGTGCGGGAAGACCAGCAGGACGTTCTTCAGGATGTCGTTGAGGCCGCCGTACTCCTGCACAGGAAGTGACAGACAGTCAGAGAGCGGCATCAGCACAACACCAGAGCGTTATGGCGCCACACGGACACTCACGTGGTTTGAAAAGAGCTCCATGACGAAGGTGGAGATGCTGCCGTTGATGCCGATCAGGATGTTGACGCTGGTGAGGACGACGTACGCTGTGCTCGGGATGGTGAAGAAGAAGGAGGCCGGGTACATCAGAGGGGTGATGGACCAGCTGAGGACAGAGGAGACGATTAGGAGACGAGGAGGCAGGAGGAGACGATTAGAGACAAGGAGGCAGGAGGAGACGATTAGGAGACAAGGAGACAGGAGGAGACGATTAGGAGACGAGGAGACAGGAGGAGACAATTAGGAGACGAGGAGAGAAGGAGACAAGGAGACAGGAGGAGACAATTAGGAGACAAGGAGACAGGAGGAGACGATTAGGAGACACATGGAGGATGTCGGACCAGAAACTCTGGTCCAGGCCAGAGGTGACATGACACCACTCTGCTCTACACATTTCCCCATAAGTCAGCAGAGCGAGCCATCAGGTGGTCGGCATTGGGTTTATTAATTTGCTGTTTTGTAGAGTCACATAATGTACTACTGTAGTTCTGTAGTATTGCAGTAATGTAGTATTGAAGTACTGTAGTATTTTATAGCAGTACTGTAGTACTGTAGTGCAGTATGGCAGTAATGCAGTAGTGCAGTATGCTCACCCGTAGAGCAGCAGCAGCAGGGCGAGCGCTGGCAGGTTGGTGGAGGACACGTAGGCTTTTTGTTGGAAGCAGAGGAAGATGAGGACGACGAGCGTAGCAGGGACGATGTAGTTACACTGCAGACAAACAGAGCACACTGTGAGTGACTCCGCCCACCTGCTCCTCTGCTGCGTGATTGGCTAGTGTCTCACCATGTCCCAAATGAAGTTGGCAGTCCAGTAGAGCAGGGGCTGCACCCCGCTGATGAAGTGCATGTGTTTGGTCTTACTGACACGCTCCTGGATCAGGAAGACCACGAAGCTCGCCGGGACGAACGACATGGCGAAGATGACACAGATGGACACCAGGACGTCCACGGAGGTCGTGACCCTGAGACAGAAAGATGGGCGGAGTCATTGTTTATTATTATTGTATTATCATGTGGATAATGTGTGTGTGTATATATATATGTATGTCTATATACAGTATATATGTGTTGAGATAGATATGTGGATATAGATCCAGATATAAACACTCACAGGGCGACCTGGGACAGCTGCTCCTTGGTCAGGTTCAGCGGGTGGTTGAAGGCGGAGATCCCGTACTTGCTGGGGTCAGCACCTGG
>JAZDUH010000383.1:38942500-39010000 GCA_036419115.1 Scarus forsteni
ATAATGCGTGCGTGTCCGTTGTGTATAAGGCAGCAGGTCCAGGTGCGTGTTGGGTGCGTGTCGGGTGCCTGCCAGGTTCGTGTCAGGTGCGTGTCGGGTGCGTTACCTCAGGTGGGGGCAGTCCTCCTGCTCCTGCGGGGCACTCGGGCAGCATCTTCTTCTTCCCGTCACAGCTGCAGGAGCAGGCTGGAGACGGATCCTCCATGGTCCAGTTCCCCGAGCTGAACATCTGCATGACGCTGTCGGGGACGTCGGGGAGGCTCCAGTCCTCATCGCCCATCGTGCAGGGGGCCTCACTGTTTAATAATATATATTAAATTATTATTATTATTTCTGATGGATATTTAATCCATCACAAGGGGCTTTACTGAGTAATAATTAGAAATATCAATAATCAGAGAGAAGAACCTGTTAAAGAACTATTTATAAATTTTACCGTTTAATTACCTTAATTGATGTTAAGTCATTCATTATCAATAATATTAAAAATAAGTGAGTTTTGATGGTTCCTTCAGTGATGTTTGTCAGATTAAATTATCACTTATTTACATCAAACAGCATTTGCTTCACTTTGTTTTCATAAACATGCTCATAAATGATTGCTTTCACTGTTAGATGTTGAATACATTTATATGTCATAGCTTCTTACGGAATGGGGTGTCCGTCCATGCAGCGCGTCCCGAAGCCCGGAGGATCCAGGAGCGCGCTCAGTAACCTCTGCATGTTAGCATCTGCAGGGGCGTCGTCGCTAACACAAGAACACACGTGTTAGCACAGCGCAGAGGTTCAGTGACATGCTAAGTCTGATTTAGGAGGACTAATAACAAAAACAATAGCAACAACAACAAAAACCTTAACACTAACAATAACAACAACAACAACAATGCTGATAAGAATATATTTAATACTAATAATAATAACAGTATCAATAACACTGATAAAAGTATCTAAACAGCACTTGTAAAGGCAGGTGAGTAGCTGTGGGAGGAGCTTAAGTACCTGATGAAGGTCACCTGATCCTCGTACATCCACGGCTGCAGCTCCAGACTCGGGTATTTACCGAACGGGGGGACGATGAGACTGAAGACCAGAGCGATGCACACGAACACGGCGGGAAGAACAATCTGGAGACACGGTCACGATGATGTCACAGGTGTACAGCGACTGTGGCTAACAGGTGTACAGCGACTGCTGCTAACAGGTGTACAGCGACTGCTGCTAACAGGTGTACAGCGACTGTGGCTAACAGGTGTACAGCGACTGTGGCTAACAGGTGTACAGCGACTGCTGCTAACAGGTGTACAGCGACTGCGGCTAACAGGTGTACAGCGACTGCGGCTAACAGGTGTACAGCGACTGTTGCTAACAGGTGTACAGCGACTGTTGCTAACAGGTGTACAGCGACTGTGGCTAACAGGTGTACAGCGACTGTTGCTAATAGGTGTACAGCGACTGTGGCTAACAGGTGTACAGCGACTGTTGCTAACAGGTGTACAGCGACTGTTGCTAATAGGTGTACAGCGACTGTTGCTAATAGGTGTACAGCGACTGTGGCTAACAGGTGTACAGCGACTGTGGCTAACAGGTGTACAGCGACTGCTGCTAACAGGTGTACAGCGACTGTGGCTAACAGGTGAGCTCTTACCTGTGCAAAGAATCCTTTCCTGGAGCGCCGGGCGTACAGGAAGCGTTTCCACATCAGAGCCACAAACTGCTGCCTCCTGAGGCTCCACCCACTCACCTGGTACGACCCTTTACCCTCGGTGACCTTCAGCCAGTCGGTCTCTCTGCAGTCTAGGACAGGAACAGGTCAAAGGTCAGAGTGGCCCACTTTAAAGTGAAACCGTTAGCGACCTGGAGGCGTACCTGGGTCTACGTCGGACTCGTTGCAGTCGTTGTTGTCGTCCTCGGTCAGCGGTCTCAGGCAGCTCTGATGGTCTCCGCCCCCGAAAGCATGAGTCCTCCGGCGCCTCCGAACAGGAAGTGTACCATCTGAGGATGGGTCAAAGGTCAAATCGGATCAAACGCAGATGACAGACTTCCACATGAACAGGCCGACCAATAAACACTGATGTCAGACTAATAAGGAAGGTCTCTGATTGGTCGAGCTCCAGTGAGAGGCGGGTCCTCACCTGAGGGCACGTCCGTGTCCACGCCGTTATCTTCAGCGACTTTGAGGAAAATCTACAGAAATAAAATCTTTCGTTATTTTTTGGTTCTTCAGAGTTTGATTTCGTTGTTCATCTTCATGTATTTTTTCCTGTCCATGGCATATTCCCTCTTTTCCTCACATTCCTAAACTACAGGCCTGCTCCAGGTCACTTTAGTCTATAAAAATAGTATGGGAGGTGGAGCCCTCTCTGTAGAAGTAAACTAATCATAGTCCAGGAGGTGGAGCCCTCTCTGTAGAAATAAACTGATCATAGTCCAGGAGGTGGACAGCCTTTGTGCCTTTGAGGGTATGCCAAAAAACTGAGTACAGATTAAGCTAATATCTTGGTCTGCTTTAAGGCTTGGACCAGATCCTACTTCTGCTGTCAAAATTGGACTGCAGCAAAAACTCAGTCCCAAGCTGATGCCGCTATAGGCTAAGACTGCCAAAAGAACCATTCATCCAAATAAAATCTGCAAAATGCTTAATTTGCTGCAAGATCTTCATCTCCTTGATATTTTGAAATAAGCGAAACAAGTAACATACACTTAAACTGCATATGCTATCGCTATAGGCCAAGCCTCCATCTCCTTATAACACTGCTCTAAGCTTAGTCTACATCTCCATATACTACTGCAATAGGCTTAGCCTACCTTTCCTTGTTGTGCTGCTTTAGGCTTAGACTACATCTCCTTATAATGCTGCTCTAGGCTTGGACTACATCTCCACATACTACTGCTTTAGGCTTAGCCTCCATCTCCTTGTTGTGCTGCTCTAGGCGTAGACTACATCTCCATATACTACTGCAATAGGCTTAGACTACATCTCCTTATAATGCTGCTATAAGCTAAGGCTACATTTCCATATAACTCTGCTTTAGGCTTAGCCTCCACCTCCTTGCTTTGCTGCTCTAGGCTTAGACTACATCTCCATATACTACTGCTCTATGCATAGACTCCATCTCCTTGTTGTGCTGCTAAAAGCTTAAGCCCCAGCAAAAACCCAACCTCCCAGTACTACTGTTATAAGCCAGGACTACAGCAGGAACTCAACCTCTAGGTAAGGCCACAAAAGGCTCAATCTCTACTTCCTGTAAAGACCCAGCCTCCTAGAAAAGATTTTATTAGCTTGGACTTGGAACTAAACTTTTGAGTGAGGCTGCTACGGGCTTAAATAAAAATACTTAGACTTGGACCACAGCATGAACTGACTCTAAAAATATTTCTACAGGCTCAGACTGCAGTATCTCTACCAACTCCCCCCTCAACTGAGCCGAATAATAAAGCTACTATAGGTCAGGATTACACCCACACTCCCATCCTCAGTCATGCTGCTCCATGCTTCAATACCAGCAGGAGGCCTAGCTATCACTTTATGTAGCTGCTCTAGGCTTAAACAGCAGCAGGAGGCCTAGCCATCACTTTATACAGGTGCTCTAGGCTTAGACTACCTGTAGATTCACCAGAGGAACCAAACTAACTCCTGATTGTACAGTACAGGCCTGTGGCTTTGCCAACTGTCCCGTGTTATCTTAAAAACAATAATGAGGTGACCTCTTCCAGCGTGGTGTCGGACACGCCGTAGCTGGAGATGCCGAGGTCCGGCAGCTTCTGGTCCAGGTCTTTGAACAGGCTCACAAAGGCGCCGTCTTTAGCGGCGCTGTACGGCAGCACGTACGTCAGTTCGTGGCCCAGGTCCTCCACCAGGCGGGCGGCGGGGACGTGGCTCAGGATCACACCGGAGACCAGGGACACGTCGGGGACAGCGAGGGGCACTTCGCAGACGGACGCCGCGGGGCCGTTCTCTGTGGGCGGAGTCACAAACAGGTTAGAGCGAGCAGAGGGCCGAGAAATCAAACAAAACCTGAAGTCTCACCTATGGTCGCCGCCTCGCTCTCGTGTTCACTGCCAAGCCCGGCGTCACTGCTGCTCACCGAGCCAGACTCTGCCTCCTGCAACACAAAACAACCAATGAGCACGCCTTTCCAAAAGAGTCGGACGGCCTTTCCAAAAGAGTTGGGACGGCCTTTCCAAAAGAGTCGGACGGCCTTTCCAAAAGAGTCGGACGGCCTTTCCAAAAGAGTCGGGACGGCCTTTCCAAAAGAGTCGGGACGGCCTTTCCAAAAGAGTCGGGACGGCCTTTCCAAAAAAGAGTCGGGACGGCCTTTCCAAAAGAGTCGGGAAGGTCTTTCCAAAAGAGTTGGGACAGCTGTTCAAAAGAGTCGGGACGGCCTTTCCAAAAGAGTCGGGACAGCTGTTCAAAAGAGTCGGGACAGCTGTTCAAAAGAGTCGGGACGGCCTTTCCAAAAGAGTCGGGACGGCCTTTCCAAAAGAGTCGGGGCGGCCTTTCCAAAAGAGTCGGGACGGCCTTTCCAAAGGAGTCGGGACGGCCTTTCCAAAATAGTCGGGACAGCTGTTCAAAAGAGTCAGGACGGCCTTTCCAAAAGAGTCGGGACAGCTGTTCAAAAGAGTCGGGACAGCTGTTCAAAAGAGTCAGGACGGCCTTTCCAAAAGCGTCGGGACGGCCTTTCCAAAAGATTCGGGACGGCCTTTCCAAAAGAGTCGGGACGGCCTTTCCAAAAGAGTCGGGACGGCCTTTCCAAAAGAGTCGGGACGGCCTTTCCAAAAGAGTCGGGACAGCTGTTCAAAAGAGTCGCGAAGGCCTTTCCAAAAGAGTCAGGACGGCCTTTCCAAAAGAGTCGGGACAGCCTTTCCAAAAGAGTCGAGACAGCTGTTCCAAAAGAGTCGGGACAACCTTTCCAAAAGAGTCGGGACGGCCTTTCCAAAAGAGTCGGGACAGCTGTTCAAAAGAGTCGGGACGGCCTTTCCAAAAGAGTCGAAAAGCTGTTCAAAAGAGTCGGGACAGCTGTTCAAAAGAGTCGGGACAATTACTGATGGTTTTCAACATAAATCAGGCTCGAAGACCAAAGAGGCCTTTCTGCATCAAATTTAGCCAAACACCGGGGTGGCAGCGCTCAGATTCAAAACTGAGTTTTTCATTTACTTACTGACAAGCAGAAATATGAGAGGCCTCAACTACAGACACTGCCGTGTGTGTTTGTGTATTAGTGCTTAGTTTGTGTGTATCTGTGTGTAGCTGTGCATCAGTGTGTGCAGGGGTCACCTTGTTGATGGACACGCTGCTGGACGAGTTCCTGCAGGAGCTCATGGAAGGTTCCGGCTCCCTCTTGACGAGCGTCAGGTAGTACCCTGTGCCCAGCTGGTTCTTCAGGTAGAGGGAGGAGCCGACGCAGCACAGCTTCCCGTGAGAGATGATGGCGATGCGGTCGCCCAAGATGTCTGCCTCGTCCATGTGGTGCGTGGACAGGATGATGGTGCGACCTGGTGGGGCAGGACAGGAAGGGAGGTCAAAGACCTGGGGTCAAACCACAGGGTCAAGGGTCATCTCTAAACTCAGAGGTCAGGTTGAAAGGTCACCTCGGCTGACCCTCGGACTGGACCCCGGGGTCAAAGGTCAGCCCTGCTCACCTTGTCTGTACTTCAGCAGCAGGTCCCAGATCCCCCTGCGGGCGTACGGGTCCACGCCCGCTGTGGGCTCATCCAGGATGACGACCTTTGACCCCCCTACGAAGGCGAGGGCCACGGACAGCTTCCTCTGCATCCCCCCCGACAGGGCGCTGGTCCTGGAGTGGCGTTTGTGCGGCAGGCCGGTGTCCTGCAGGATCTGCTCGATCTCACCTTTGACCTGCTCCTCCGTCAGGCCTTTGAGGCGGCCGTAGAACCAGATGTGCTCCTCCACCGTGAGCCTGCAGGGGCGACACACGTCAGTATGAACGCCACGGCGAGAAAAACTGACCTGCGACGGACGACTCACATGCTGAACAGGACGTTGTGTTGGGGACAGACGCCCAGACTCTGGCGGATGGCGCTCAGGTCCGACCGGATGTCTCTGCCCAGGATGTAGGCAGTGCCGGAGGTGGGCGGGAAAAGACCGGTGAGGATCGACCTGCAGGGAGGGGGCGGAGTCAGAAGCTGCACACGAGTGTTAAAGACACGTTTGTACCAAAATCCTCTAACGTGACTTTGAAATCAGGACCATCAACCCTCGTTAATCGCCATGGCGAATGATTAATCGTTTGTTTGAATCAGGAGCCCCCGGCCCACGCTCACGCTCAGAGGCCTCAGGGTCAGGTAACCCTCCGATATTTCAGATCCTGTCGAACCTGAAATATCGGAGGGTTACCCGACCCTGACTCCACAGGGTTACCTGACCCTGACTCCACAGGGTTACCGACCCTGACCCCACAGGGTTACCCGACCCTGACTCCACAGACCCCCCAGACTCACATGGTGGTCGTCTTTCCGGCGCCGTTGTGTCCCAGGAACGAGGTGATCTGTCCTTCGTAGAAGCCGAGCGTCAGGCCATCCACGGCGAGCTTCTTCCCGTGTCGGTAAACCTTCACCAGGTTCTCAATGTAGACACCTGGCTCCAGGTGGGCTGGCTCCTCCTCTATGCACACGGCTAACACACAAACAGGCTTAAAAAGGAAGTCCTTTCACAATAAAAGCCTGGATAAAGAGTTTGCGTTCCTCACCTTCTCGGTTTCCTCGGCGGCTCAGAGGGACTTTGCTGGACTTCCCGTCCTTCTCGCCAAACCAGTAGGACTTCGTGAACGGGAAGAACCACGGCCGTGGGATCCCGTACTGACCTGACACGCCGGAGACAGGAGAGCTCGTTATTTAACTTAAGCTTTTAATGCATGAATTACTAGGTCACAAAGGAATCCTCAAAGCTTCTTTTGAGTTTCAAACAAGTTAAAAATTATGGTCATTTTTTCCAGTTATATTTTTAAGTAGTTTTAGATCCGTCCACTTCACCGTGCATCAGTATGGTAATTTAGCAGAACTTCAGATCCACAAACACGTCTCTGACAAACATTAAGAATAAATTTTTAAAAAAAAAGCAAAATCTGAAGTAAACAAAATGATGCTGTTTGATCAAAATATTCACCTGTGAAAAAAAGGACAAAACTATGTGAAATCTAAATTCAAAATTCGCCCTGTAACTGATCTGAAACCCTGTGCCCTCTCCTCGACCTTCGCCGGCCTCACCTGGGAACACGGCCTCCAGGTACCAGGTGAGCACGCCGTACAGGAAGGAGTCGAAGTACATGAGCATGATGGCGGTGCGCAGGCTGAAGTCGTCCTCCTCCAGCGGACTGGACACCAGGTTCTTCCACTGGATCCCCACGCCCTGCTCTTCGAACAGGGCGAAGTACTCGCAGCCGAAGCCGAACGCCACGGGGGAGAGGAGGCTCTGAGGGGGGGACAGGTGTTAGGGTCTGATCAATCACAGGGCAGCATTTAGACACTTCACAAAACAAGTTAAACAAAGAGTTATGATTCAAGTTAAATAAAGTCAAGATTATAAAAGAATAATCAGCTGCTGTGTTTTAATCTGAGGAGAATAAAACTGTTATCGGGTTAGAAACTGGATTAATTTGGATTATTTAGTTTTTTAAGTGTGGAAATCGATGGCATGATTAACCCTTTCATGCATGGTGTTCACTACAATAAACAGATGTTTAGAATAAATGTAGAATCTTTAGGCTACAGCACCGCGTCCAACAGCCAGACTCTTAAGTTTCATAAATATATTATCTTTACACATTTTTACCACACTGAGATATTTCATCATTAATTAAAAAAAGCCAGCATATTGGACATTTTAACTGAATTCAGACTTTACATACTTTATTTTTTATTTTGGTGTGATTCAGAGAATAGTTTGATTAACTGGTAATAACACAAATACTTTTTTTCTTTTTTTCAATTTACTCTTAATGTTTGTCAAAGACATTTGTTTGTGGATCTTTATTAAGTTCCACTAAATTACTTTCATATCGTTGATGCTCGGTGTCCACTACGGCTCAACCGTATGGACAAAATTTCATATTTATGCCGGATATCTCGATCTCAATATCGATACGATATGACTACAGCCTCAGTGAAAAACAGGCATTTTTCAGAAAAATAAAAACATCATAATACAAAAGAGTGTGGAAAATGTTTTATGTATAAGTGTATATTCATCATTCCTTTTTAAATATTAATATTTCTAATGTTCATATCTTGATACAGATATGTAGTTTCCACTGCGGTGGGCAGCGACAGAACTCCCTCAAACTACAACACTGAAAAAATAAAACATTTTAACTTGTTTGAAAGTAAAAATAAACATGAAAGGAATTCTTTTGTGATTTGTGATTCATGCATGAAAGGGTTCAAATGATCCGTCTGATGAATGTGAGCGTGAGGGCGATAAGGAAAAACCAAAACAAAGTTCTTAAGTTCTCTTCCTCTCCGTCTTTACTCGCCATTTACTTTACGCTGGCCGGGAATCCCTGCCAGGCTGTCAGACAGCACGTGAGGGCAGGCATGAGCGTTCTTCTTCTGCCTTACCGCCACTTACTTTACGCCGGTTGATGTGGTCTCACAGGCCACGCACAGCACGTAGGGCAGGTACAGCGTGAAGTAGATGATGCCTCTGCTGACGCCGGCCGCCAGGGGCAGGCAGGTTCTAAAGGTTCTGAACGCCTGGTGGAGAGCACAGGCTGAGGAAGCACTGCATGATGGTGACCACGGCGAAGGAGCCCAGGAACAGGAAGACCACGCCGGGGTCGCTGTAGGGCAGCAGGTTCCCCTTCTGTGGAGAAGACAGGTGAGGAGCACAGGGGAGGACGAGAAAGACAGGTGAGGACGAGAAGGACAGGTGAGGACCAGAGGGACAGGTGAGGACCAGAGGGACAGGTGAGGACGAGAAGGACAGGTGAGGACGAGAAGGACAGGTGAGGACGAGAAGGACAGGTGAGGAGGAGAAGGACAGGTGGGGACGAGAAGGACAGGTGAGGACGAGAAAGACAGGGGAAGACGAGAAGGACAGGTGAGGACGAGAAAGACAGGGGAAGACGAGAAGGACAGGTGAGGACCAGAAAGACAGGTGAGGACGAGAAGGACAGGTGAGGACCAGAAAGACAGGTGAGGACGAGAAAGACAGGGGAGGACGAGAAGGACAGGTGAGGACGAGAAGGACAGGTGAGGACCAGAAAGACAGGGGAGGACGAGAAGGACAGGTGAGGACGAGAAGGACAGGTGAGGAGGAGAAGGACAGGTGAGGACGAGAAAGACAGGTGAGGACCAGAAAGACAGGTGAGGACAAGAAAGACAGGTGAGGACGAGAAGGACAGGTGAGGACGAGAAGGACAGGTGAGGACCAGAAAGACAGGTGAGGACGAGAAAGACAGGTGAGGACGAGAAGGACAGGTGAGGACCAGAGGGACAGGTGAGGACCAGAGGGACAGGTGAGGACGAGAAGGACAAGTGAGGACGAGAAAGACAGGTGAGGACGAGAAGGACAGGTGAGGACGAGAAGGACAGGTGAGGACGAGAAGGACAGGTGAGGACGAGAAGGACAGGTGAGGACGAGAAAGACAGGTGAGGACGAGAAGGACAGGTGAGGACGAGAAAGACAGGTGAGGACCAGAAAGACAGGTGAGGACGAGAAAGACAGGGGAAGACGAGAAGGACAGGTGAGGACGAGAAGGACAGGTGAGGACCAGAAAGACAGGTGAGGACGAGAAAGACAGGGGAAGACGAGAAGGACAGGTGAGGACGAGAAGGACAGGTGAGGACCAGAAAGACAGGTGAGGACAAGAAAGACAGGTGAGGACGAGAAGGACAGGTGAGGAGGAGAAGGACAGGTGAGGACGAGAAAGACAGGTGAGGACAAGAAAGACAGGTGAGGACGAGAAGGACAGGTGAGGACGAGAAGGACAGGTGAGGACCAGAAAGACAGGTGAGGACGAGAAGGACAGGTGAGGACGAGAAGGACAGGTGAGGACCAGAAAGACAGGTGAGGACCAGAAAGACAGGTGAGGACCAGAAAGACAGGGGAAGACGAGAAGGACAGGTGAGGACGAGAAGGACAGGTGAGGACCAGAAAGACAGGTGAGGACAAGAAAGACAGGTGAGGACGAGAAGGACAGGTGAGGAGGAGAAGGACAGGTGAGGACGAGAAAGACAGGTGAGGACAAGAAAGACAGGTGAGGACGAGAAGGACAGGTGAGGACGAGAAGGACAGGTGAGGACCAGAAAGACAGGTGAGGACCAGAAAGACAGGGGAAGACGAGAAGGACAGGTGAGGACGAGAAGGACAGGTGAGGACCAGAAAGACAGGTGAGGACCAGAAAGACAGGGGAAGACGAGAAGGACAGGTGAGGACGAGAAGGACAGGTGAGGACCAGAAAGACAGGTGAGGACAAGAAAGACAGGTGAGGACGAGAAGGACAGGTGAGGAGGTGAATAGGTGAGGTTAATGTGTGTTCCATGTTGGCCTGGTCTGGGCTGTAATTCAGGGTCAACTGTAGTTCTCCTGCTCGGCCACACGGGGGCAGCCTGACCTCAGCTCAGCTGTTCTCAGAGGCTTCGTCCATTAAAGTGTTAAAGTGATCGGACTGACCTGATCTCCTTTAGAACAGATCAACTTTCTCCTCACGTGACCTTACTGAACATCTAAACCCACAAACATGCTGCAGTCTGCCTGTCCTGTCAATAAAGGCACAAAATGTCCTAAATAATCTTTAAATATAATCTTTAAGTATAATCTTTAAATATAACCTTTAAAATATAATCTTTAACTATAATCTTTAACTATAATCTTTAAATATAATCTTTGAAATATCTATCAAAGTCTGTTATGTGGACGATCCTGGAATCTCCAGACTGAACTTTTCCACCTCACAGGGATCAAACTCTGATAACGATGAATCTCGTTCACATTTGGAGGTTACAGCATCTAACTGACTGACTTCTATGTTTCTATTTTCTACATCAGATCTGTTTTTTGACAGATGCTAAGCTAACTTCAGTGTGATGTCTCCTGATGACATCTTATTTCAGATCAGCCTGTTGGCAGTTTAACTTCTTGATAAAGTTTTCCTTTAACTCTCAGACGTAATAACTCAATATTAGCCGTGAAGCTTTTGGCTGTTTGACGACATAGCTGCTCCAAACTCTGAGACCTTTTTCTTTTGGTCCAGGTTCCTAAAGTGGACTCAGGGTGTTTTCACATTAGGTCCACTTGTTTCGAACCGTGCCACGGTGTGGTTCGCCCTCCCCCTCCCCCGCTGGTTTGCATTCACACTTTAAACATCAAACCATGCCCGGGCCCACTTGTGTATTGACTCAGTTTGAAACAGCAGGGGGCGATATGCACGTAACTGGTTACCAAACCTGCTACAGAGGAGAACGAAGAAGAGTCTACCATGGTAACCATTTCCTACATCAGACAACCAATGTTTACGTTTCGCTCTGAAAGGATCTTATCTGCACTCTTTAAATTTATTTTATAATGATTAATGTTGATTTTATTTTGTATTGTGATTTTAATGCATTTTCTTGTTCTGTAAAGCACTTTGAATTGCCTTGTGTATGAATTGTGCTCTACAAATAAACTTGCCTGGCCTTGCTCTCTTCTACATTTTCCTTCAAATGTGTTTTTTTATCGTGTTTGAGACGGCGTCAGCGACCTTCTGGACCCTCGTAAATCATCATAATCCTCAACTAGAATAAACAAATCAACAAATTGAGTCAGCAAAAGATTCAACCGAGGGGTTAAAGCTATGGTCTACGATTTGGAAGCTTTGTACATATTAATAACACCGTTTATAAGGCTGTTATGGTCCTATGGTCCTATCTACACAGTATAAAGACCAAAAAGAACGAAAATAATCCATTCAGTATATCCGCTGAAAAGCTGCATACTAGCTGACCAATCAAACCTAAGAACCTGCGACTATTAATTGGTCCGTGAGTTGGTCCATGAGTCCATCCAATCCTCGTCTCCCTCACTACGCAGTACGCAGCATCTTGCCCATGGTCCCGCCTCCTCCCCTCTACCTCCGGTGAGCAGCTAGCAGCGTTAGCTACTGAACTATCATGGAGCTGGAAAAGCCTAGCGCCGAGACCGAAGCCGCCTCCCTCTCCCGCGGGTTGAGGCCTGTTAGCGGGCTAACGGCTAACGGCTAACGGCTAACGAATAGCCTCAGCCGGCCGTCAGACCTTCAGCATCGGCCGTTTCGCCCCTGGTTGATCAGGTAATGGCTTTGTTTACTACAGTGGGAGATGTCTGCTGAATAACTCTGGTTAGTTTGTGCCTGTACGGGCTAATAACTTGTAGGGGAGCGGGTTAGCCTGTTAGCCGCTAATCGTTTGCACTGTAAGCTGAGCTGGGGAGGACAGGCTGAGAAAGATAAATCCTCCCCCACACTCGGCTCCGCTCTGGCGGCGCCAGACCCGCATTGCCGCCAGTCCAATTGAAATGGCTACTGCTGTGTGTTATAAGGGAGATGTCTGTCGTGTTTGATACTTTCAGTTGAGCTGAGCTGTTTTTGATTGAGTTTGCTGCTGGTATATTGTGCTAGTCGCTCGTAGCTCTGTCCGAGGGGGCTTATATGAGGCGACACGAGCTGGGGGCGGGATCTTGGAACACAGAGGGGAGAGGTGAGGGAAGGGGGGCAGGCTGTGGTTTCAAATCGTAGACCACAGCTTTAACAGGAAGTAATGCATCAAAAGTAGATCAGTTTGGACCACTTTGTTTCACACCAGTGAAACCACACCAAATGTAGAGAGATGGAGCGGATCCAGACCACCCCTTCATGGAGGTCTCAGACCGGCTGATTTTGGTTGCATTCACATTGATACTAACGTACCAAACCCTGGACCAAAACTTCTTTGGTGTGCACTAAATGTGGTTGGTGTGAAAACGCCCTCAGACTCTGTGTTCAGACCTGCAGCTGTGACGGTAAACGGGTTTATATCAGGACTGCATCTCATATTTGGACAGGATTTTAATTTAGTACCTTCTCCAAATAAACGGATAAATGAAGTTCAAATAAAATAGAATTCAATCCTTTCAAATCAAGTCAGCATCGCTCTTTAAAGTCAAACTGCTGGCTTTAATAACCCAAAATAAACCAAACCCAGCAGAACGATGTGGATCAAACCTGATCGGCTCCACCACAGATCACAAAGACAAACATTTTTACAAGATGTCGGCCATCGTAGATTTTCTGCCCCGCCTGAGCTGCTCTGTGCAGTCCCATCCTCAGGTGAACCATAAAGACCAAACCCTCCTGACAGGAGAGCTGCAGCTGCCTCAGTCTTTATCCTGCAAACATCTCTGACACTCAGACAGAACACACTCCTCTTCATCACAGATCTGACTTTAACGCCCCATGAACAGGATCAACCCAAAAACTCCATGGTGCCTCGACGCTGAAAAGCTTCTGATAAAGTCAAATTTGGCACAGTGGTAGCTAAAGGCATTCCAGAAAGACGTGGATATGGAGGCATCAAGAATTTTCAACATGGTGCCAAATGCAGCCATTTTTCAAAATGGCCGCCAGTGATAATAGATTTCTTTTCAATGTTCCTATCAGGGATGGATATTTAGGGATATTAAGGACCTAATTGGTTTAATTTGTCTACCATACCACTGGAAAGGGTGGAGGTTAGGTAAGGGCTTAGATCAGAAATAGGTGTGGCTTAAACAGGGGCTGTTTATTTTTGCAGTTTCTTATGACACAAAAACTTAAAAGATGGAATGAAATTGAGTTTGAGGTCGTTTCTTAGACCAGACATTGAAACAGTTTGAACAAAAGTTGCTACATGCTATATTTTGTTTATTAGACTATTAGATAACCAAAAAATGTAGCTTCAGATCAATGATCTCAAGAGAGAACCATTTCAAATTTACACGTTTGATATAAACTTAAATTAAGTTTCAGATCAGTGTTTTTATTACAAGAGTAAAAGAACTATTTACAGTTTACACTTAGTTTTACATAAACCTGGAGTGCTGGTTTGGCAGAGTGGTTAGCATTCATGCTCGTCCCATGTATATATATATATATATATTTATATATATATATATATATATATATATATATATATATATATATATATATATATATATATATTTATATATATATATGTAATATATATAATACTTCTGCCTGTCCAGGTTTGAATCCAGCCTATGGCCAGTTTTCAGAGTCCCTTTCTAACCCTACCCTCCCGTATCCCACAATGCAAGGCGGTCGTGTTTTTCCATAGAAGAAGAAGAGGCTGCTTTGATTCATAAATGTGAAAACGTTATCACGTCGGTAGCTCTTTTACGTTTGAAAACCACAGAAAAGTTTCGGCGTCTCGTCACACCACAGAGGGACGATTTCAAACACAGCTGTGAACGTCTGACCTTCAGGCAGGACTGTGTGACCCTGTGTGAGGTCAGGGGTCGGGGTCAGGCTGACCTTGAGCAGCAGCACCAGCAGCCCGGCGCTGATGAGCAGGGGGATGAGGCTGCTGATGAACCAGCTGAACCACAGGATGCCGTTGTTCAGGCCCATGATCCTCATGGTCTCCTTCAGCCGCGCCTCCTTCTCGTACACCACGCTCTTCAGGATGATCGCCACCGAGTACATCCACGCCAGCGTCATGAAGAGCGGCATGGAGCGGCTCATGACCCGCAGGAATCTGTCGACGAGGGCAGGTTAGAGGTCAAAGGTCAGCACCACCACACCGTGACCTTCGGCGACCATCACACTCACATGTCGTCCACGTAGCACGGGTACGGCATCTGCTGGATGTACACGCCGGTCTTCTCCTTGGTGCCCGTCAGCGCCCGGATGATGCCGTGCTCGATCACGTCCTGCAGGTACGAAAACCCGCCCCAGATGTACCGCAGGTCCTCGAAGGGGTCGGCCCGCGGCCCAGGGTCCCAGTACCTACGGAGAAGGAGGAGTTAGCGGGCTGACGGGTGAGCAAACCGCCATGTTTACCGTGGACGGTGTGGGGGCGGGGCTTACGCGTCCTTGATCTTGTTGGTGCGCTCCACGTTGTCGATGTCCATGCGGATCTTGTAGTTGAGCTTGGCGGGCAGCTCGGTGGCGTTGGGGTCGACGTCGGGGAAAACAATCCCCGCCCAGAACTTCCTGTCCTCCAGCAGCAGCATGGACTGGTTCACCATCCGCTCCTCCGTGGAAACGGCCTCCAGCTTGTCCAGGTTCACACACTGACACACACACAGGGAGTCAAAGGTTATACACCAATCAGCTGAGAGAGGAGGCGGGGCTCAGCCTGAGTGACATGACTGTGGTCGAATCAGACAGCCTCAGGTACAGGCCCCGAATGTTTTAGAGAAACTAAAAATCTGATTATTGTGTTTAATAAACGACCTCCACGACCTTCAGATCAACCTCAACGCAGTAAATTAAAATTACCTTTATTAAAATAACAAACATTTATTATAATAAATATTAAACATTAAACTATAATAGTTAACACTTACAATTATAAATAACATTGCATTCTAAATAAAATCATTAAGCATAACACTTGTTATAATTATAATAATTAAATCTTATCATTTTACTTCCTTTACTTTAATAATTTATAAAGTAAAACAAATATTCAGACGGTCTCTGAGACCCACCTCCATGAAGCGGGAGATGCTCATGATGGCCTGGTCCGTCTCGTTGAACACCTCCCTCCAGGTGAGGGCGGAGCCCGCCGGTCGGGGGTCCTCTGCCTTTTTGGACAGGAAGTTGGAGATGTCGGCGACGGTCCAGTCGGTGTCAGCCAGCTGAGCGTGGAAGAACCGAGCAGTGACGTTGTTCTTCAGGAGAGTCTGAGACGACAAGGAGGACAGCAGGGCTTTTATTTTGGTGAAAACAGGAAGGACATCAGGGCTTTTATTTTGGTAAAATCAGGGCTTTTATTTTGGTGAAAACAGGAAGGACATCAGGGCTTTTATTTTGGTAAAATCATCAGGGCTTTTATTTTGGTAAAATCATCAGGGCTTTTATTTTGGTAAAATCATCAGGGCTTTTATTTTGGTAAAATCATCAGGGCTTTTATTTTGGTAAAATCATCAGGGCTTTTATTTTGGTGAAACAGGAAGGACATCAGGGCTTTTATTTTGGTGAAATTGTCAGGGCTTTTATTCTGGTGAAATCAGGTATAAGGGTTAACCCTTCGTGGGTAGAGTCCCGCTCTGGTGCAGACCGGCGACCTGCTGATCAGTTTCTGGGTTCAGTTTTTGCTCTAACTGTGGGATTCCACTGGATGCGTATCCGGTCCTTCTCCGCTCTGCTCCGTCATCTGACGCGCATCAACTCCCACTGGATCCGTCTGCGGTACGAAGCATTGCGGCTCCGCCTTGCAGCGGGTCAACGAGCTCATAAAGTGTTTTGTGGTTTTGCACCTCCAAAATCAAAAGCTCCTCATCCATGGTGAAGCGGGGTGAGACTGAACTTTTGACACCAGGTCTGTCTCCGCCCTAAATGACGTTTTCCAGGTACAGTACTTTTCCGTTGTTGACACAGTTTATTTTATTTTGAAACATCTACGGAATGTTTTATTTTGTGTTTGTGCTCAACTTCCTGTCCCGCACGATATTCTGTGTGCTAAATTGCTGCGCAGGCATCCGCTGCTCCGTCTGCCGGAGGCCGGCGGAGCAGATACGCAGCCGTGCCGGAGCCGTGCCGCAGCTGGTGGAAGTACACGCATTGCTTATAATGGAAACGGATCGGCTCCGCTGCCGCAGTGGAGACGGAGACGGACCGGATACGCATGCAGTGGAATTTGGGCTTAAGGCACTTCGGCAGAGGTCCAAACCCGTCCGGTCTGGACCTGAACTTGGATCCCAGTCCGGGTCCTGACGGACTGGTTCTGGTGTGTCAGACTCAGTGTGGGGTCAGGTGAGTTTGCTGATGCTGCCAGCAGAGGGCGCCACAGCTCGCTCACCTGGACAAACACCTGGAGACTGAAATAAAGGAGGTGAGCTGTTGGCGGAGCCTGTTACCCTGACGAGGTCCATCTGCTCGCCGTCCTCCATGAAGTCCCAGACTTTGGGTTTCATTTCCTCCCACATCCCACCGAGGTCCCTGAACACACCGAGCTCCTGGAACGTCCGGTTCACCTGAACGCAGCACGAGACAGAGGGACATGTCATCAGTCAACTCTAAAACACAGGGGTCCTCACAGCGGCCATCTTGGAGAGGGGTGATGAATGTAGGTCAATCACAGCAGGAGGTCATGACCTTTCGCTCTGTCAGAAATAACCTTCACTGAGAAGCTGACGAGGCCATTTTATTAGATCAACAAAATCCTGTTTAATTTCCTAAAGTGAAGGAACAAACACTGACCTTTATTTAAAATAAACAGTTTTTAAAAAAACAAGAACGACTTCAAGACAAAAACAGAAACGCTCTTGTCCTCCTGAATGAGATCCTGACATCAGCCAGACGTCTCTAGTTAAAGAAAGTTAAAAAAATAAATTTCTGTCTGACTCCTGACAGGCAGAAGGTCTAATCTCAGTGGGAACTTCCTGGTTAAATAAAGTTTTAATAAATTTAAAAAAGGTCTCCCTCATCCATCAGGGACTATCAGCACCTACATGGACCTTCACTGCTACCCCTCTCCAAGATGGCTGCTGCCCCACACAGCATCTATGAGTATGACTGCAGCACATGAGGAAACAGGAAGTGATGTCATACCTCGTGGATGACTTTGGCGGTGGCGGGCGTGTGCGGCGTGTAGAGGATCTTTCCCAGCAGCAGCGGCTTGACGGCGGTCCAGATCATCCGGGACATCGGGTTCGAGTCCATGTTCCTGACCAGGCTGTTACAGAAGGGCGCTGCACAGAGCACAGCATCACGGTTACCACGGTTACCGATCATAGATCAGTGTTTATAGATCAGAGATTATACATCTGTGATTGTAGATCAGTGATTATAGATCAGTTATAGATCAGAGATTATAGATCAGTAATAGATCAGAGATTATAGATCAGAGATTAAAGATCAGTGATTATAGATCAGTGATTATAGATCAGTAATAGATCAGAGATTATAGATCAGTGATAAAAGATCAGTGATAACAGATCAGTGATAGATCATAGATTATTGATCAGAGATTAAAGATCAGTGATTATAGATCAGTAATTACAGATCAATGATTATAAATCAGTGATTATAGATCTGTGATATTACATCAGTGATTATAGATCAGTGATTATAGATCAGTGATTATAGATCTGTTTATAGATCAATGATTATAGATCAGTGATTATAGATCAGTGATTATAGATCAGTGATTATAGATCTGTTTATAGATCAATGATTATAGATCTGTGATTATAGATCTGTGATTATAGATCTGTGATTATAGATCTGCGTTTATAGATCGATGATTATAGATCTGTGATTATACATTAGTGATTATAGATCTGTTTATAGATCGATGATTATCGATCAGTGATTATAGATCAGTGATTATAGATCTGTGTTTATAGATCGATGATTAAAGATCAGTGATTATAGATCAGTGATAATAGATCTGTGATTATAGATCTACATTTATAGATCGATGATTATAGATCTGTGATAATACATTAGTGATTATAGATCTGTGTTTATAGATTGATGATTAAAGATCAGTGATTATAGATCAGTGATAATAGATCTGTGATTATAGATCTGTGTTTATAGATCAATGATTATAGATCTGTGATTATAGATCTGTGATTATAGATTGCTGTAGGTCTTTACTAAACTGGCTACATTGAAACTGAATTTTCACTTTGACCCTTTGAGTTGTTTTTTTGTAACTGCACTGAATCAATGTCATTCACTGATTATCAATCATTGATCAGTGGTTATTGATAAGTGATTAGTTATTGATTGATGGTTATTGATCAGTGGTTATTGATAAGTGATTAGTTATTGATTGATGGTTATTGATTAGTGATCAGTTATTGATTGATGGTTATTGATTAGTGATCAGTTATTGATTGATGGTTATTGATTATTGATTAGCTATTGATTGATGGTTATTGATTATTGATTAGCTATTGATTGATGGTTATTGATTATTGATTAGTGATCAGTTATTGATTGATGGTTATTGATTAGTGATCAGTTATTGATTGATGGCTATTAATTAGTGATTAGTTGTTGATTGATGGTTGTTGATTATTGATTACCGATCAGTTATTGATTGATGGTTATTGATTAGTGATCAGTTATTGATTGATGGTTATTGATTAGTGATTAGTTATTGATTGATGGTTATTGATTATTGATTAGCGATCAGTTATTGATTGATGTTATTGATTATTGATTAGTGATCAGTTATTGATTGATGGTTATTGATAAGTGATCAGTTATTGATTGATGGTTATTGATTAGTGATTAGTTATAGATTGATGGTTATTGATTATTGATTAGCGATCAGTTATTGATTGATGGTTATTGATTAGTGATCAGTTATTGATTGATGGTTATTGATTAGTGATCAGTTATTGATTGATGGTTATTGATTATTGATTAGTTATTGATTGATGGTTATTGATTATTGATTAGTGATCAGTTATTGATTGATGGTTATTGATTAGTGATCAGTTATTGATTGATGGTTATTGATTAGTGATCAGTTATTGATTGATGGTTATTGATTATTGATTAGTTATTGATTGATGGTTATTGATTATTGATTAGCGATCAGTTATTGATTGATGTTATTGATTATTGATTAGTGATCAGTTCTTGATTGATGGTTATTGATAAGTGATCAGTTATTGATTGATGGTTATTGATAAGTGATCAGTTATTGATTGATGGTTATTGATTAGTGATTAGTTATAGATTGATGGTTATTGATTATTGATTAGTGATCAGTTATTGATTGATGGTTATTGATTAGTGATTAGTTATAGATTGATGGTTATTGATTATTGATTAGTGATCAGTTATTGATTGATGGTTATTGATTATTGATTAGTGATCAGTTATTGATTGATGGTTATTGATTATTGATTAGCAATCAGTTACTGATTGATGGTTATTGATTAATGATCAGTTATTGATTGATGGTTATTTATTATTGATTAGCAATCAGTTATTGATTGATGGTTATTGATTAATGATCAGTTATTGATTGATGGTTATTGATTAGTGATTAGTTATTGATTGATGGTTACTGATTATTGATTAGCGATCAGTTATCGATTGATGGTTATTGATTAGTGATCAGTTATTGATTGATGGTTATTGATTAGTGATCAGTTATTGATTGATGGTTATTGATTAATGATCAGTTATTATTGATGGTTACTGATTATTGATTAGCGACCAGTTATTGATTGATGGTTATTGATTAGTGATTAGTTATTGATTGATGGTTATTGATTATTGATCAGTTATTGATTGATGGTTGATGATTAGCGATCATTAACGGTGGCTCATTAATTGGCGATGATTGTGTTTCATGTTTGCTCGGTAATGATGGCCGTGTAAAGATGGCGTCCCTCTGGATGATTTTTTCTGATTGTAAATAAACACACGGGTAGCCCCGCCCTCCGCCCCTTGCTGTGGGCGTGGTCACTCACTGGTGGAGTTGTCGTAGAGCGCAGCGGGCTCGTCCTCGCTGCTGTTGTGGCTCCCGAACAGAGCCTTGTAGTTGCTGTCTTCATACCAGTTGAGGGACTTGATCTGCAGGCCGCCGCCCTCGGGGTGACCGCACACGATCCTGGACACGGCCTGGTACATGGTGCTGGGCGACGACGTGGCGTTCTGCGTCAGGAACACGATCTCGTTACGCAGGTCGATCCAGCTCTTCATGCCCGCCAGCTGAGGGGAATCAAACGGGAAGTACTTTGTTAATGTGACTCTGCTGACCTTCAGCCTCTGTTCACGTTTGTTAATGAAGTCTGAATGATGAGGTCATCAACACGAGCCGAGGAACCGACCTTCAGTAACCTCAGAGAACGGACACACCAAAAGGTCGAGGACCTCCAACCTCTGACACAGTAACTCATTTACAGGGGTCAAAGGTCAAAGCAGGTTCATAAGCGTTCATCCAAGGATGACCGCAGAACCATGACCTAAGGGTCACAGGGGGCGGAGCCTATACCAGCTGACAACTTTGTGTAATGACGCCATTCGGTTTAGTTAACGATGGATAATGAAGTTGTTTGGTTTAGTTAACAATGGATAACTAAGTTGTCCCCGAGTCACTACAGTTCACTTACTGGATTAAATCAGTGCTGACTCTGCAGAAACACCAGAGCCCGTTTGTGTCCTACAGAGTCTGGAACCAGAGTCTGGAACCGGAGTCTGGAACCAGAGTCTGGAACCGGAGTCTGGAACCGGAGTCTGGAACCAGAGTCTGGAACCAGAGTCTGGAGTAGGACTCAGACGGGCTCTGGTGTTTCTGCAGAGTCAGCACTGATTTAATCCAATAAGTGAACTGTAGTGACTCGGGGAGCTTCCTGTGGAGGAAGAGGAAGAGCGAGAGGAAGAGGTTACTGAAGGTCATCCTGCTCAGCAGAAGTGAGAGGCGCTGCCGACGAGACGTGACGAGGGTTTAACCCGTGACCGACCGCAGAGCAGCAACACCAGGAAACTGAACAAGAAGTCCAAAGACCAGAGCACGACAAACATCCAAATCCGCTAAAACCAAACGAGCAGAAAACGCTGAATCTTCATTTTGACCTCTGACCTTGTATTCTGAGTCACAGGATTTCAAAATGAAGTTTGAGAACTTCTCTGTTCAAGGCAGAAGCTGCACATACGAGGTTTCCACATGACGCAGATCCAGGGGAGAGTTTAGTGATGTCACCACAGGAAGTACAAACGGATTTCAAAATAAAAGTCTGAAACCACAAAGACTAAGACGGACTAAAAAAGAGTTCATGTCCATTTCTCATGGCACTTTAGTTTGTTTTTCATTTCTGAGAGCAAAACACCAACAAACAAACAAACAAACAATGAGTGTGTGTGTTCATGTGTGTGTGTGTTCATGTGTGTGTTCATCTGTGTGTGTGTGTTCATGTGTGTGTTCATGTGTGTGTGTGTTCATGTGTGTGTGTTCATCTGTGTGTTCATCCTGACTGAACTTTACGTTGCTATGCAAAAAGACACGAAGGCCATAAAACAGATTACATGTATATATAAGTACTAGAAACAGAAATTGACAGAACTAATGTTTATGTATTGCTGTCATTGTAGATATATACAATCTGATTACAACAATCCAAAACTGCATGGGTTTTTACTTGTATCAATGGCTCATTATTATCTCATCACAAAGGCATAATATACAGGCCCTTTGTGGCTGTTCAATATTAAAATGAAAAATATTTCATGTGAAATGTTTGTTTTGAATCTAGCATTCAAATTCTAAGAGAAATCATACTTTAAGGATGAATTCTGAACAAATCTTTAAAGGTTCCCTGATATACAAGACATGCAACAGTATCCTGATTCTTCCACAGTAACCCAACCTGTTAATTGAACAACTTTACCGGTCTCAGAATTTGATGATTTTTTTCCCACTTTGAGAATATATATGTGGCCAAATAATTTGTAAGTATTTTAGTTGTACAGCAACTGTAAGTTGGTCAGACACATCTCTAAAGAATTGAATATGTTGAAAAAATCATAAAAAAACGTTTTTTTTCCAGTTAAAATTCAATAACTTCTTTCAATTGTAATACTTAGCTTTACATTTGATTTCAAAAGATGCACCAGACTTCAGTGAAGGTGATTTGACCCAATTTGATGATTTATTATTTGTGTTTGAGTAAGTTTTGGGGTAAAGTGTGCACCCTGGCTCACACCTATGGCAATGATCATAAAATAGGTCCCTGGATGACTTTTGGATTTTCTAAAGGTAAATTCTTGGGAGTCTCTGGGTGTACTACAAATACCACACAATAAACAAAAAATTGGGCTGTGGGCAAAATTACATGTATTGTGAAAGAGGTCCTTTCACAGATGTCCTTTTGTTTGTTTGTTTGTTTGTTTGTAAGATGACCTAAACACTGCAGTGAATGAGAAAGTGTCAGATGGAGCTCCTCTGCTGGTCAATAGTTGTTTTTGCTCGTTAACGACCACACGCGATGGCGTTGGTCAGTCCCCGTTGACCCTCATTGGCAGGACATTAACACAGAGGGGTGGGGCTTCCAGGTGAGTTTCTTACCTCCACTGCGAGCGAGCCCAGACTGTCCAGGAGGTGATTGGTCGCCCTGGTGACCTGTTGGACCACCTCAGGGTCAGAGGTCACATCCCTCTGCAGGAAAAGGACGAACGGGTTACAGACAAACTTAATGAAGAGGAAGAGGAAGAGGAAGAGGAGGAGTTTCTATGTTTTTTATTTCTACATTAACGTGATTCTATGTTTCTTATTTCTACATTAACGTGATTCTATGTTTCTTATTTCTACATTAACGTGATTCTATGTTTCTTATTTCTACATTAACGTGATTCTATGTTTCTTATTTCTACATTAACGTGATTCTATGTTTCTTATTTCTACATTACCGTGATTCTATGTTTCTTATTTCTACATTAACGTGGGTCCATCACGGTCCCTCAGCGCCTCCCGGTCTCTAACAAAGCCGCTCTCTCCTTCAGGTTCTCACAGTCAGACGCTGTAAGTTTCTGTGAACAAAGAGCTGCTGACACGCTCTCACAAAAACCTCCAACGTCTCCAGGCTACGAAAACTGAGCAGCAGGGACGAGCCGAGACACGCCTCCCCCACAACACGCCAAAGCACACGCTTACACACACACACACACACACACACACACACACACACACACACACACACACACACACACACACACACACACACACACATGCTAAAGCACATGCTTACACACACACGCTAAAGCACACCCTTACACACACACACACACACAAACACACACACGCTAAAGCACACCCTTACACACACACACACACACGCACACACGCTAAAGCACACCCTTACACACACACACACACACACACACATTCCTGTACTTGCTGCATAGTGAGGACCGAGTGAAAAGGCCTACAAAGTGAGGACCACCATTTCTACTTAACCTAGGAACACAAAAAAACTATTTTTGAACTCAGGGTGGCGCCATTACCCAATACACCGCCTTAGATTTCATTTAACACCAAGAATTAGATAAAAGTTTTTTACCAGCCAAGTGAGGACCAGACACCAGGTTTGGATTTTTAATGTTTTGAGTAGGTCTACTAGGATGCTGTTTCCATTAATGAATATTTTTAATGTAAATCTGAAATGACAAATGTTTCATTTACAAAATATGTTATCACCAGTAATGCAGCAGTATCATTTATTGAAATTGTATTTATTAAAGAGCAAATTTGTTATTTCTGGAGGGTAAAGTGCTTGTTTTATTGCCAGTTTAACTGTCAAAAGATAAAGCATAGAATATAATTTTTTAAGACATTACAATAACAATTAATCCTTATATTATTAGTTAAATTTGCAAAAAGCACAATTTGTATAGGTCATGTAAATTCTGTGTGACTTTATTCTACATAAAGTTTAACTGGAATAATAGTCAAAACCAGTTGTGAGTAGCCAGTCAACAAAACTTGACATTGGTTGATCATGCAATTTTATGAAAATTTAATATGTTAAAGATCTTTTGTGGTTGAGCACACCTTTATAATCAATCTAGTGTCAGCATCAGAAGTGTATACTTCTGTCATAAAATCCTGTTCCACAGTGTTAAACAAAAAAATTGCAGACTCCATCCATAATGAACAGAACAGTAACAGTAAATAAATTTACAGTAATAATTAATTATTACTCAGTCTTGTTAACCAAATATCCCTTTGCAACACTCCTTAGTCATGCAAAGTATAGTAGATATCCATGTAAATTTGACAGCACTTTTTGATTTAGTTTTAATTATAATCTTCTGCCTACATTTATTTGAAGTTTTTATGTTTTATTTACTGTAATCTACTGTAAATTTAGTTGACTAAAATATGAGGTGTAAGTGGCAAGGTATTTTTTTCCTTGTTTTTTTCCCTTGAATTTCTGAAGTCATGTTTTACACTTGAATCAAATGAACCATCGAAAAACCTTTACCGAATGTTAGTAAAGTCTGAATACTTTAGTCTACTTACCTACATACCTACCTACCTAACATCTACTTACCCTTTATTGAATGTTGGTGAAGTCTGAATGTCTAAATGAACAGAAACAAATGTTCCTTTTGTGTGAAATGCAGTCACCTTTATTTAGGCTACCTGGCAGAGCATCTCAGTTACAACACCAGAACTGACAACAAACAGTGAATCTGCTCTACATGAATATATCAATTCATAAAGAGAGCAGCTCTGATTGGATCACTCCACAACTTATCCCACCACCACCAAGCTAAGGCAGCTGTGATTGGATGTTTCTCTTAACTCATCCAACCCTTCAACACAACCAAAGTCATTGCTTACATTCTTAATTTGTCCCTACTTTCTTACTGAACCTCCTTAGGTTCGATGAACTTGGTAAGGCTTGTTTGACTGCAGTCCTCTCCTGGTCAGCCCAAGGTCTTTTACCTTTTCTCCTGACTTCAATTTCTGGTGCATCTATAAAACAAAAAACAAAGGAGTTTATTAGAGGCTGAGTTGATTTTAAACTGAGATCTTATTAGAACCATCTGATCCCTGCCTTGAATAAAGAATAATAGTAACATAATAAGAAATATAATAGTTGCATTTATTCACTAAAAGTATGTTATAAGCCCCCACCTTAAAAGAACTTTGTTAACTTAAAGGACACCTTAGTAACAACAAGTACACTGAAGAGATGATTTATGTGTTTTGTGCATCTCACATTTAAACTTTTTAATTTTCTGTTTACTTAAAATTCCTGATTTTGTATTTTTTCTTCTAAAGTGCATTTAACTTTTTATCTCCTTGTCTGACCCAAATACTGATGTGCTTTTTGATCCCAAATCATCTATATTAGGATTAAAATAATTTTTAATTGCATAATGTGGCACTAAAAAAAAGCCAGCAGCTTTTATACCAGACAGAAGAAGACTGCACATCTGTGAGGCCACTTGACCTCCTGACCTTTCCTCAGTTAATTTAGGCAGAAAGGTTGCACTCAGTGTTTTTTTTTTTTTTTTTTTTTAAATGGTAGGAGGAGATTTTCTTCATCTGCATATGATTTGTAACTGAGTGGTGAGATTACTATATGCACTTTCACTTATCAGTGTTAAATCCCCACCATTTCATCCCTGTCAGCTGTTTCAGAGCTGCTGAAACAAACCCATGATGTTACTGCTATGAAAAGCTTTAACTCTGTAAACCAGAGGAAGGCTTTTACTGTGAAGCAGATACAGGAAATACTACGTGTTTGCAAGCAAATAAAAACAGCTGGTTAAGTGACCAAATATTCTGGGCAGTTCACTTAGGACCAACTGTCAACATTAACTTTAAAGATACTGAATTAAAGCACCCGTAAGTGGCGGTAGGCTTGAGGTAATGTTACCACCTCATATTCTAAAGTTGTGTGAGCCTGATGGCAGTCGACGCATGATGTGTCCTTAAAAGAGAGTGAAAATAAACGCTGTCTACAGCAGGAGCAAAACAGGGAAAATATCGACCAATCCTCTAAATTTTCAAACAGATTTATTCCTGTACTGCCATTCTGCCCACCTTCTGCACAGGGAGGTTTAAAATTTGTTTAAACATTTCTACATGCTTTATTTTGACTATTTGCCAGTAGCTGTAAGTTTTCTGCTTTCAGAAAATCCTCTGAAAGCATCCTCATTGTCAATCCAGGTTTATGTTATTTATGTGAAAAAGATGTGAATACAAACCAAATCTCTCATTGGAAAAGATTTGAAAGTTTCTAGGCAGAGGTAGCTGACCTTTTTGAATTTATGTTTAGATGGTAATAGATTACTGTTCTACAAGCTATTAAAATTCAAGAATCCCTTCAGTTGTCTTCTAAGAACTTTGGCTCTATGTGGTCTTACTGTTGTACATAAAATGTACAATCTGAATCAGAGACATTTTGACCAAAGACAAAGGAACATACACTAACTGTTAGGTTTATTGGAATGTGCAAGAGATTAGAAATAATCTCGTTAAAGATGCAAACCTTCACAGAATGAGATTTTTACTTGTCTCCCCGATCCTCATCATCACCATCATCTTGTCTTATATATAACAATATAACAATATGTCTTTTGTTATAAAGGACCTAAAGACACTCTTGTTTGTTATTCATAATAAATGGAGATATTCAGACATGCTGTGAAGAATGAGACAGCTGATGAGTTGGAGAGGGGCTGATGGAAGGACTGGTACCAACATAAGGTTTAGACTGTACAGTGTTTAATACTCTGGGTGGATATGCTCTGATGATGCACACTGGTATTTTGGCTGCTGATATTTTGGAATGTCATAAAACAAAAAAAAGGACTTGAATTTTAATTACTAACTAAACTCAGATTTATTACACTTCACTCATGTAAATGTTACAAACTCACCCAAACCATCACCTTCATGTTTTTCTGTAGCTGTCTTTCTGCTTAACAGGTGGTCTTCCACCTGTCTCCTGGTGCAGCCCTCCATCTATAAAATAATATTTTTGACAGAGTTTAAGTACTTACATCTGCATCTCAGAAATGTACCAAAACTGCAGTGAAATGGGAACAAGGTCAGACAAAAACATTACCTGTTTCAGGCCTTAGATACAAACAATAATAAACCTTAACTGATCCAAATCTGAATCCAGCACAATTACCTCAAAACTAAACTGTTTCTATCTCACCATGACAGCCTGGCTCAAACAGGAGACTGTTACTCTTATGTGAACATTGATAATGCAGTTTATGTGTAGACATTCTGACCCAGAAATGATAAAGAAATGAAAAGTAAAACAGAGGAAAGGAGGAGAGAGCTGCTTCACAGCCCTCAGGTTCAGCAGTAAACTTAAACTTGACCTGATGACATTGTACAGTGTTTCATCGACTGTCTGCTCTGTTTAGTTTTTCTAAGGGCTGTAACTGGTCAAGTCACTGTCATCGTCAGCCGTGTCTGTCCGTAAACCAATGCAGATTTTCTGTCTAATCCATTTTGGGTGTCAGGTTTTTCAGGTAGTAGTCCTCAGTCTACCTTGGCACATCAGACTGGAGCAAACATGCTCATAATTTTGCAGCATCAGCATAACCACCACCACTTTCTGCTAACTCACCAACTAACTACAATCCTTAACTAATCATTAGTTATTAATCCAAAATTTTAGTGAAATTTCAGTCATTTTTTCTGGCTTTCTCCCATTCAGTAAGACCTATAATAATCTAAGTAATCAAATTTTTTGTAATTTTTCTAGAACATGTCGGACGGTTTGATCAGACTGTTTTAGGTTGTACATGCCTACCTACTATATTTCCATCAAAATCACACTGGCTATTGAACACCTAATATTTTATTATGCCAACATAATCAGAAATCAGACTAAAAACTCTTCCAAACTTCTGTGTACTCTATGGGTAGTATGTGCTATGTGAGGTGTAGAGTTATAAATAAGCTTTTAATACTGTGAAACTGAATCAATCATTATTACAAATAAATAAATAAAGGTGCAGACTGTGAATGTTACAGTCTAACAGCAGGACAGAAGTGTTATAACATTTTTAGTAATACTGCATTTCAGCTGACAGTCTGATGTAACAGCTCAGGAACAGCTAATGTTAGCCTGCGGTCTTCTTAATTTATTATTTATTAACACAAACTGAAACCTTTTTCATGGGAGAAACTGGTCTCTACCTAATGACTATCTCATAATTTTCAATCAATCAATCAATCAATCAATCAATCAATCAATCAATCAATCAATCACTCAATCAATATTTATTTCTAAAGCCCTTTACAGTAACCCAAAAGGCCCCAAACGGCTGTACAGTAGTGTCAGAAAATAAATAAGAACACTATGGATAAAAACAACATAAAACAATACTGTAAGAACGATACATAAAAGCAAAAGTTACATAAGAATACAACGGGAGGTGTGACACAGCAGCAGGGTGCATAAAAGCCATTCGGAAAGATAAAACAAATAATGACTATCTCATAATTTTGCTTTCTTGCCTCAAAATTATGTCTTTCTATCTCAAATTTTTGACTTATCTCATAACTTTGAGCTTTTTTAGCTTCAAAATTATATCTTTTTATCTCAAAATTTTGACAATTTATCTCAGAATTTCAATTTTTAATCTTATGCTGTTGACTTTTTATCTCATTTCAAAATTTTATCTCAGAATTTTGACTTTTTATCTCAAAATTTTGACAATTTATCTCATAATTTCAATTTTTATCTTATACTGTTGACTTTTTATCTTATTATTTCAAAATTTTATCTCAGAATTTTGACTTTTTATCTCAAAATTTTAACAATTTCTCTCATAATTGTTAATAATTATGATAATTATAAATAAACTTGCCTTGCCTTCAGGAGTAACAGTAGTTTGAATCATGCACATCTTGTTCTGTCACTGGTGACAACTTAGTAGAACAAGCTCAGCAAAACCTGGACATTTTAAGGGATTTTATAAAATCCCCCCAGCATAATTTTAAGACTAAAAAGGGGCACATTTGAGCAAAGAGGTCGTATGGTCACGTCACTATGATTCATTAAACCACACAAAGCAGCCTTAAGATCATTTTAAGTGCAGAGAAAAAAATTACTCACCCAAGCATTTTTAAATTCCTCTTCACATTTTCTGCGGTGAATCCTTAAAGTTCTGAGTCTTCTTTTAAATCCCTCCATTTTGAAATTGTGCTGTTGAAGTGTGAGAAGAGGGGGGGCACAGCCGAGGTGCAGCTGCAGGCAGGTCTCAGCGGGCTGAACTCTTCACCTGGCTTCTCCAGCTCTGATTGGATAATTGATCAGGGGGCTTCAGAGCTGTGGGGGATGGGCACACAGGAGCAGCTCTGGCCTCTCTTCTCATGAGAACTCATTCTAAAACTTCATTAACCCTTTCATGGTCCTCACTTTCTAAATTCACCTAAAATAGCATTAGAAAGTCCTTAAACTATATAGAGGGACAGCTAAGTAAACAACTAATATCAAAACATTTAACTTCTTGATTTTTTTTATTGAGGAAATTTAATTTAGTTTTTTTATTAGATTTGAGACAAATAAAAGAAAGGAGTGGAGAAACAGATTAAATGCAGATTATTTAATACATCTGAAAAATAACATGAATGAACTTTGTACAGATTTTCCAGTCCTCAAGTCTCAATCTGTTACACCTCTTAGAGATTGTGGGCCCCTTGTAGTGCTGCATCACCATAACACTAAATGATGTTAAAAATACCTGTTAAAATTCATTCAGTGGTTTCTGTAACTGTCTCTGATAATCTGCTCTCCTGTGATGTCTGTCTGAGTCCACTGTTCTGTCTGTCTGATACACTCCCACCTATATTCACCCTGAGACTCTCTCAGTAAATAAGTCAGTCAAGTTAGTTAAATTAAGCTTTTTGTTACTGAGGACAAATCTTAAGGAGACAGTTTATCTGTCCTGTAGAGTTATAATATACTGTGAAGCTGTTCTGAAGGCCCTGGGCTGCTGCATACACACAACCCCAAAATCAAAGTGGGCTTATTTCCATCAGGTCTATCAGGTTTTGGTCCAGGGGATTCAGGGACATGCATCAGTATCATGATATAAGTTGAAAATTAAAATGCATGGAGACCAAAAAATTTTTTTCATTAAAACAAAGTACTAAATTGCTAAGGCTTGGCCCGTGGACATGGTGGACATGGGGGTTCTCAGTGGATTAGAGGTCTGAATGTTTTCTTTGGACTATTCAGGGCAGTGAGATGAACCACTGGATCAGTTTTTAAGGGTCTAGCCCCATAAGACCCCCCTGTTCCATGTGTGAGGCCTACTAGTAGTGATGAAGCCTGAGCCTGTTAAGCATGCATAAAAGAGTCTTGCTCCCTGGTTTTTGAGTATATGTTGACATCAAAAGATTCACAGGTATTAGGTCTCCCCCTGAGTTTGGATGTGCAATATCAGATCCCTAACTCTAAAGAGGCCTTTGCAGGGGCCTGTTTCTCAGTTGAAAATTAACCCTTTAGAGTACAAAATGGCTAAAATGGCCAAAATCTCAGAGATTCATTTACTGATGTGGACCAAAACTTACAGGCTTGATACTGAGTCCAATGTGAATACTCAAGTACATTTTCAGACCTCCAGGGCCCTCGAGGCACAAACAGGGGCCAAAAAGACACGTTTCTTGACAACTGGTGCTCTTTTGCTCTCATTTGACCTCTGTGGCACTTAGAGAGATGAAACCTGGACTGTGGGACCTCTGAAAATTATAAAATCAAATGGTGGTAGAACTGTTTTGCTAGCCCCTCCCAAACAGGAAGTAGCTTCAGGGACCACCTAGAGACATGCCCTTGAGATCATTGGTTTATGGAGGTGACCTGAATAACCTCCAAAAGTTTCAGCTCATTTTAAGCAAATATGGCTGATTTATGGGACTTCAAAGTCCAGACTTGTGCAAGTTTCCCATGGCACAACAGTCTACAGGAAAGTCGTAGAGTCACCAAACCACCACAGTTCTGCTCCAAATGGAGTCTAGTATAACATATTAAAAAATCAGCCCCAGGGTCCCAGTAATAATATTTTGACCCCAGTCCATTTCTGAGAAATCAGGTCTTGTTATCCTCTTACATCCAGAGACCATCATGCCAGATGAATGAGACCCACTCCCTCATTTATTGGCCGATGGACACCAAAACTTATATGCAACTTCTAGAGGCACCTCTGAATCTGGATTTTTAATATCAGCCTCCTAGCATCACAGAGGCCCAGATGCCAGCCTATTAAAGTTTGGAGGATTAACCCTTTCATGTCCAGCAGGCCACATTAACCAAAAAGCTCAAAATCTCAGAGATTCATTTACTGATGTGGACCAAAACTTACAGGCTTGATACTGAGTCCAATGTGAATACTCAAGTACATTTTCAGACCTCCAGGGCCCTCGAGGCACAAACAGGGGCCAAAAAGACACGTTTCTTGACAACTGGTGCTCTTTTGCTCTCATTTGACCTCTGTGGCACTTAGAGAGATGAAACCTGGACTGTGGGACCTCTGAAAATTATAAAATCAAATGGTGGTAGAAACGTTTTGCTAGCCCCTCCCAAACAGGAAGTAGCTTCAGGGACCACCTAGAGACATGCCCTTGAGATCATTGGTTTATGGAGGTGACCTGAATAACCTCCAAAAGTTTCAGCTTATTTTAAGCAAATATGGCTGATTTATGGGACTTCAAAGTCCAGACTTGTGCAAGTTTCCCATGGCACCAGGGGGCACAGGAAAGTCGTAGAGTCACCAAACCACCACAGTTCTGCTCCAAATGGAGTCTAGTATAACATATTAAAATAGCAGCCCCAGGGTCCCAGTAATAATATTTTGACCCCAGTCCATTTCTGAGAAATCAGGTCTTGTTATCCTCTTACATCCAGAGACCATCATGCCAGATGAATGAGACCCACTCCCTCATTTATTGGCCGATGGACACCAAAACTTATATGCAACTTCTAGAGGCACCTCTGAATCTGGATTTTTAATATCAGCCTCCTAGCATCACAGAGGCCCAGATGCCAGCCTATTAAAGTTTGGAGGATTAACCCTTTCATGTCCAGCAGGCCACATTAACCAAAAAAGCTCAAAATCTCAGAGATTCATTTACTGATTTGGACCAAAACTTACAGGCTTGATATTTAGTCCAATGTGAATACTCAAAAATATTTTCAGACCTCCAGGGCCCTCGAGGCAAAAACAGGGGCAAAAAAGACATGTTTTTTGAACACTGTTGCTCTTTTGCTCTCATTTGACCTCTGTGGCACTTAGAGAGATGAAACCTGGACTGTGGGACCTCTGAAAATTATAAAATCAAATGGTGATAGAACCGTTTTGCTAGCCCCTCCCAAACAGAAAGTAACTCCAGGAACCACCTAGAGACACACCCTTGAGATCATTGGTTTATGGAGGTGACCTGAATAACCTCCAAAAGTTTCAGCTCATTTTAAGCAAATATGGCTGATTTATGGGACTTCAAAGTCCAGACTTGTGCAAGTTTCCCATGGCGCCAGGGGGCACAGGAAAGTCGTAGAGTCACCAAACCACCACAATTCTGCTCCAAATGGAGTCTAGTATAACATATTAAAAAATCAGCCCCAGGGTCCCAGTAAAAAATTCTTCACCCCAGTCCATTTCTGAGAAATCAGGTCTTGTGATCCTCTTACATCCAGAGACCATCATGCCAGAAGAATGAGGCCCACTCCCTAATTTATTCATTCATTGTAATTTTTCATGACTGATGTATTTTTTCAGGGGCTTCATGGCCTGAGCACAGTGCAAAAAGACACATTTATTTCTTTACTCTGATGATCGGGTCACAGGGGAAGCAGCCTAAGCAGGGAAGCACAGACTTCCCTCCCCTAACCACTTTATCCAGCTTGTCCTGTGTGACCCCAAGGTGTTCCCAGGCCAGCTGAGAGACATAGTCCCTCCAGCGTGTCCTGGGTCTTCCCCGGCTACCTGATGGTGGGAGGTGGCTCTTAACACCTCACCATGGAGCTGTCAGGAGGCATCCTTACCAGATGTCCAAGTCCCCTCAGGTGGCTTTTCTGATTGTGGAGGAGAAGCAACTCTACTCCAAGCGCCTCCTGGATGACCGAGCTTCAGACCCTGTCCCTAAGGGAGAGCTTGGACACCCTGAGAAGGAACTCATTTCAGCCACTTGTACTCAGCATCTTGTTTTTTGAATTATAGAATCAGAAGAGATTTTTTTTAAATGGGCCTAAAACCTGAAATGGATTCTTTAAGGGCTATATTAAGGCCCAATCTCTGATTATCAAATATATATACATTAATTTAAAAATTGTCTTACATCTTTAATTTGATTCAGTAATTATTTCTGTCTCTTTCTTATTTAGCCTTTTAACATGTTAAACATGTTACATAAAGCCTACTAAGCATGATGCCCTATTTTGGGACCTAATCCAAAAATGACCAGCCCATCTTTAAGTCAGTCTATCTCAGCCTAAAGGTTACTTTGGACAAAGGAAGACTTAAAATCAAGAGAAGACCTGTGAGATTTTTCTAGATATGTAGTTATACGGATATATGGTACTGAGGCCCAGTATATGAGGTTGGAAACCAGCAGATGTGAAATTGTTCATTCTTGCCTAGTGAGAAATACAGTCCCAAAGTAAAAAAAATCCATTGAATCAATAATGCTGGGAAAATCAATGCCTTTAATGAGAATTAGTGAAAAATTACAGAGATCTAAATGTCCTAAATGTCCAGGCACAGGAGTGAGACCTCCTGTTCTTTTCTCCTATCTTTGCTTGGCCTGTGTGATTACAGAGCAGCTGCACAATTTACCACATGTATCCTTTGTTTAGTCATATCTGCGGAAGAGATTGGACAATATGGATGATTGACACCTCTATGTAGTCATCAGAGACAATAGAATCCAGGGGCATTGACTAAATCAAGCTAAGCAACACCATTGGCTGATAATGAGCCATCCAACACATGGAGTGAAATTGACACCCTCTTTCTCCAAAATGGCTGCAACATTAACTACAACAAAGACAGATACAATACAAGCTACACAGTGCAGCAAATGGCTGACACATGGAGAGACAGAGAGAGAGAAAGATTGACTAAATACTTAAAAGACAATTTTGTCTCTTTATTTTCCTTAGTTGGATTTGTTATGTTGAGCATAGAGATTAGCTAGCTTGCTAGCAAAGATGCTAATGGAGACAAGAGCAACATAGATGATATCTGGCCTGTCTACTTATACAAAAAAGGTAAGCAACCACTTTAATCACAATAATGTTTACTGTTGACTTCAATATGACAAATATGTCCTACAGAGCAAATAACTGTGCTGGGAAATCATTAAGCTCGTAAGTTCAAGAAATGAAGACTTGTAAGGGCCATTGTTGTGGGCATCATATGTGCAGGAAAATTTTTTGTACTGAGTGTTCCACAGCTGGTGGACATTTATGCCTTGAAATATTTGATACATTAGTTTATATGTGCAAGTGTCTGACAGTAGGAACACTGCAAAGCTTTTTATAGTCTAAACCTCATAGATAAGCATGGTGAAGTATGTAAGTTTTAAGACAGCATAAAAGCATGAATTCTGAGCCGAATCTAATAATAAATAATACCTACATTTAATGTTTTAAAGGGGCTTGTGACATCAATAAAACATGCTAAATTTAGGCTAATGTCAAATTTTCATGGCCAGTTATTTATGGCCTTCATGTTTTTGAGTGAACCAAAACTGTCAACATGAATAGTCATATTATAATGGTAAAATTATCAACATTTTCTTAGAGTCAGGCCACTTCACATGGTAATGGTGCATTGGTCAACTTTTCTTTGTTAAAACCATATTTTAATCACTTTGTTTTCAATGCAAATGAGTGGATAGGCCTCTACATAAATGGAAATATGAGCTATAAATTACCCTTTTTCATTTTGTTTGATGCCAAATATTATTTTGTAGTGCTTGGGTCCCGTTTTCCTGGAAATAGAATGTCAGAGTTAAATTATGATTACATTATGCATACTTGCAAAATGCAAGCTATATTTAAATTAAAGCCCTTAGCCTTGGCATGCAGCAGGTAGATGTCTCTAAGGTTGGCGTCTGATTTACAGCTTTTAAATTTGGCATTTAAGGTGAAACTGAAACAGCAACGCTGAGCAACTACTCCTTTGGTTGTTGCACATCTAACTGTTTTTATAGCATGTTATACATTATAAAAAGCAAGTTATACATTATATAAGCAAGTGAACCCTCACCACCACTGTGTAAACCCACTTTCATATTCAAACCTTTGTTATATTTATGACCATCTCCATCCTCATCTGTTTCTATGTGGTCTTGAGATGAAAAAAAATGGCAAAATGTCCTTATTGCATTTAAATACCCAGGTTAAAGGCTTAATATATATATGTAAATATATGCTTTAAACAGTCAAGCCTCTATGTAATGATCTAGTAATGATTTATCTTGTCTAAGTATAGAAGTTTTGGATCTGGACTATGTAAAATGTGGTCTAGACAAAGAGAAAAATGTCCCTGTATTGTTTTCTATTTAATACAATATAAAATTTTTAAAAATATGACAGTGGGCTTTGGACAGCATATAGGATTTACTTACTTTTCTTCTTATTATTATACCTTACATATAGAAATTTAATTCTTTAAATTTAACCAGATCACATGGAAAAATAGTATTGTAGAACAAATACAGCACAAATTCAACAATTAGCCATTGATTTATTTAACAAATCAAAAAGATAAGCTTCCTAAAAGGCTATGCAAAACAAAATAATAATAATTAGGATTGGCTTTCAGTACAGCAGCAGAGGATGAGGCCTGTAGGCTTAACTGTATGGGGATATTTTGGCTGCAATACCTAATTTCGGCCAGAGGTGGAGCAGGACTAATTTAGCTGCAGTTCCCAATCTCAGCAGTAGGTGGAACAGAGAGCAAAATCAGTGTGAAATTCTGGCGAGAATTTCTCAACATTGACTCATTCTGAGGACTTTTGCTGAAAATCACAGGGGAGCTTCTACATGCTATTTAGAGGTGATTTAGAGGCTGACAAAGTGAGGACCGGCCAAAATGTCCTCACTTCCCAAAAATGTTCTCACTCTGTTGGTTAAAAACTCATGCCGGTCCTCACAATGTAGTAAGTACAAGAACACACACACACACACACACACACACACAATGATATCTAGAGTGAGCCCAGGGGGGCAGAGACCCAGTCCTCTTCGGGCTGGTACCTGGGTCCAGGTTCTGGTCTCGCTCTGGAGACTCGGGGGTCAAACAGAGTCTGTCTCTAACTTCACTGGACAAGGTAAATGTCGTCTGAAGTTTACAGGAAGTGAACAAACGGGAAAGTTTCAGCATGCAGAGAAAACTGATGAACTGAAGGCGTTCAGTCGTCCTGGTTTGATTGTTTCAACTAAAGTTTGGAAAATAAATCAGCTGCAGTCTACGTCAGCTTTACTCAAACTGTGAACCAGCTTAGCTGCAAAGCTAAAACCAGTCAGACTACAGTCAGACTACAGACGAACCACAGACAGACTACAGACAGATTACAGACTACAGTCAGACTACAGTTGGACTACAGACAGACCACAGTTAGACTACAGACAGACTACAGCCAGACTACAGCCAGACTACAGACCGACTACAGCCAGACTACAGCCAGACTACAGCCAGACTACAGACCGACCACAGACCGACCACAGACCGACCACAGACGCACTACAGTCAGACCACAGTCAGACTACAGACCGACCACAGCCAGACCACAGCCAGACTACAGCCAGACCACAGAAAGACCACAGACAGACCACAGACAGACCACAGACAGACCACAGACAGACTACAGACAGACTACAGACAGACTACAGACTACAATCAGACTACAGACAGACTTCAGTCAGACTACAGACAGACCACAGACAAACTAGTCAGAAAACAGATGGACTACAGACAGACTACAGACAAACTACAGTCAGACTAAAGACAGACTACAGACAGACCACAGCCAGACTACAGTCAGACTACAGACGGACCACAGACAGACCACAGACAGACTACAGCCAGACTACAGCCAGACTACAGCCAGACTACAGCCGGACTACAGTCGGACTACAGACAGATTACAGATAGACTACAGACAGACTGCAATCAGACTACAGGCAGACCACAGGCAGACCACAGGCAGACTACAGAAGACATTCGCATGCAGGATGATGGCAGAGAGGCAGTCAGCACAAATGACATTGGAGGAGGAGGCCTGCTGACCCTTGGTCAGAGAGGATCACCATGAGCGGCGTGGCATCAGAGGGTCAGAGGGCGGGCTCACACCTCCGGACCGAGCTGGGAGTCCAGGTGAACCGTCTAAGGTGTGACCAGAGCTCTTACCTGGATGGGTTTCAGGAAGTCCAGGTTGCTCATGAAAAGCTCCTCAGCACGGTTCAACCAAATGGGCGGAGCCTGGCAGAGGACGTCCTGTACCAGCGTCGACACCTGAGGGTCTGTGATGTTCACAAATTCACTTAAGCTCCGCCCACTGCCTTTCCTCGGACACATGTTCCTCAGGTGAACCCCAAAACCTCTGAAAAGGACCTGAGCCGGACAAGAGGGAGGCAGAAATCCGTCAGACATCGAGAACACGGCATCGAGAACACGGCATCGAGAACACGGCATCAAGAACACGGCATCGAGAACACAGCATCGGGAACACGACAATGAGAACACGGCATCAGGAACACGACATTGAGAACATGGCATCGAGAACACGGCATCAGGAACAAGACATTGAGAACACCACATCGAAAACACGACATTGAGAACACGGCATCGAGAACACGACATCGAGAACACGACATCAAGAACACGATATTAAGAACACGACATCCAGGATGAGACATCGAGAACACGACATCAGGAACACGACATTGAGAACCAGACATCGAGAACACGACATCGAGAACACGACATCTAAAACACGCCATCGAGAACACGGCATCTAGAACACGCCATCGAGAACACGGCATCTAGAACACGCCATCGAGAACAGGCCATCGAGAACATGATACTGATAACACATCATCGAGAACACGATACTGAGAACACATCGAGAACACAACATCAAGACCACGACATCAAGACCACGACATCGAGAACAAAGCACTGAAACCACGACATCGAAAACACGACATCAAGACCACGACATCAAGATGAGACATCAAGAACACGACATCGAGAACACGACATCTAAAACGCGCCATTGAGAACACGGCATCGAGAACACGGCACCGAGAACACGACATCAAGAACACGGCATCGAGAACACAACATCGAGAACACGATATTGAGAACACGTCATCGAGACCACGACATCCAGAATGAGACATCGAGAACACTACTTCGAGAACACATCAAGAACACGACATTGAGAACACGACATCCAGAACACGACATCAAGACCGCTACACCAAGACCACGACATCGAGAACAAAGCACTGAAACCACGACATTGAAAACACGACATCAAGACCACGACATCAAGATGAGACATCGAGAACAGGACATCGAGAACACGACATCTAAAACGCGCCATTGAGAACACGGCATCGAGAACACGGCATCGAGAACACGGCACTGAGAACACGACATCAAGAACACGGCATCGAGAACACAACATCGAGAACACGATATTGAGAACACAACATCGAGAACATGATATTGAGAACACGTCATCGAGACCACGACATCCAGAATGAGACATCGAGAACACGACTTCGAGAACACATCAAGAACACGACATTGAGAACACGACATCCAGAACACGACATCAAGACCACGACATTAAGACCACGACATCGAGGATGAGACATCGAGAACACGACATCGAAAACACGACATCAAGACCACGACATCAAGATGAGACATCGAGAACAGGACATCGAGAACACGACATCTAAAACGCGCCATTGAGAACACGGCATCGAGAACACGACATCGAGAACACGACATCAAGAACACGATATTAAGAACACGACATCCAGGATGAGACATCGAGAACACGACATCAGGAACACGACATTGAGAACCAGACATCGAGAACACGACATCGAGAACACGACATCTTAAACACGCCATCGAGAACACGGCATCTAGAACACGCCATCGAGAACACGGCATCTAGAACACGCCATCGAGAACAGGCCATCGAGAACATGATACTGATAACACATCATCAGGAACACGATACTGAGAACACATCGAGAACACAACATTGAGAACACGACATCAAGACCACGACATCAAGACCACGACATCGAGAACAAAGCACTGAAACCACGACATCGAAAACACGACATCAAGACCACGACATCAAGATGAGACATCAAGAACACGACATCGAGAACACGACATCTAAAACGCGCCATTGAGAACACGGCATCGAGAACACGGCACCGAGAACACGACATCAAGAACACGGCATCGAGAACACAACATCGAGAACACGATATTGAGAACACGTCATCGAGACCACGACATCCAGAATGAGACATCGAGAACACTACTTCGAGAACACATCAAGAACACGACATTGAGAACACGACATTGAGAACACGACATTGAGAACACGACATCAAGACCGCTACACCAAGACCACGACATCGAGAACAAAGCACTGAAACCACGACATTGAAAACACGACATCAAGACCACGACATCAAGATGAGACATCGAGAACACGACATCTAAAACGCGCCATTGAGAACACGGCATCGAGAACAGGGCATCGAGAACACGGCACTGAGAACACGACATCAAGAACACGGCATCTAGAACACGCCATCGAGAACAGGCCATCGAGAACATGATACTGATAACACATCATCGAGAACATGATACTGAGAACACATCGAGAACACAACATTGAGAACACGACATCAAGACCACGACATCAAGACCACGACATCGAGAACAAAGCACTGAAACCACGACATCGAAAACACGACATCAAGACCACGACATCAAGATGAGACATCAAGAACACGACATCGAGAACACGACATCTAAAACGCGCCATTGAGAACACGGCATCGAGAACACGGCACCGAGAACACGACATCAAGAACACGGCATCGAGAACACAACATCGAGAACACGATATTGAGAACACAACATCGAGAACACGATATTGAGAACACTTCATCGAGACCACGACATCCAGAATGAGACATCGAGAACACGACTTCGAGAACACATCAAGAACACGACATCGAGAACAAAGCACTGAAACCACGACATTGAGAACACGACATCAAGACCACGACATCAAGATGAGACATCGAGAACAGGACATCGAGAACACGACATCTAAAACGCGCCATTGAGAACACGGCATCGAGAACACGGCATCGAGAACACGGCATCGAGAACACGGCACTGAGAACACGACATCAAGAACACGGCATCGAGAACACAACATCGAGAACACGATATTGAGAACACAACATCGAGAACACGATATTGAGAACACGTCATCGAGACCACGACATCCAGAATGAGACATCGAGAACACGACTTCGAGAACACATCAAGAACACGACATTGAGAACACGACATCCAGAACACGACATCAAGACCACGACATTAAGACCACGACATCGAGGATGAGACATCGAGAACACGACATTGAAAACACGACATCAAGACCACGACATCAAGACCACGACATCGAGATGAGACATCGAGAACACGACATCTAAAACGCGCCATTGAGAACACGGCATCGAGAACACGACATCGAGAACACGGCACTGAGAACACGACATCAAGAACACGGCATCGAGAACACAACATCGAGAACATGATATTGAGAACACAACATCGAGAACACGATATTGAGAACACGTCATCGAGACCACGACATCCAGAATGAGACATCGAGAACACGACTTCGAGAACACATCAAGAACACGACATTGAGAACACGACATCAAGACCGCCACATCAAGACCACGACATCAAGACCACGACATCGAGAATGAGACATCGAGAACACGACATCGAAAACACGACATCGAGGATGAGATATCAAGAACACGACATCGAGGATGAGACATCGAGAACACGACATCAAACCCCGACATCGATGATGAGACATCGAAAACACGACATCGAGAACACGGAGTCGAGAACACGGAGTCGAGAACACGGAGTCGAGAACACGGAGTCGAGAACACGAATGAAACAAAGTCTGTGTGTCACATGATTGACTGACCACACTGAGCGTGTGCAGAGCGTGTCCACACTGAGCGTGTGCAGAGCGTGTCCACACTGAGCCTGTGCACGGCGTGTCCACACTGAACATGTGCACGGCGTGTCCACACTGAGCATGTGCACGGCGTGTCCACACTGAGCATGTGCACAGCGTGTCCACACTGAGCATGTGCAGAGTGTGTCCACTCTGAGCATGTGCAGAGCGTGTCCTCACCTTCTCCAGGTTGACGTCGGCGTCGGTGATCTGCTGCACGTCGTGTTCGGAGAGCGAGGCGTTCCTCCGCAGGAATGACGACAGTGTCTCATCATCACGCAGGAAGTGCTTCAGCTTGAACCCTGAGGGAACAAAAACACAGGCAGAGGCTGAACACACACACCTGAAGAACACACACACACCAGCCCCTCCCTCCAGCTGATCCAGTCTGGACTTGAGCAGACCTCAAACGGGAGCGTTTGTTTAAGTGTTTGTGGGCGGGGCCTCGCTCTCTTTTGTTACGCTGTCACACATGGATCTGCTTAGGGCTGGGAAACATGGACCAGATCCTAGACCTGAGAGGCTGCAGGAGGCTCCTCCCCTTCAGCGGGCAGCCAGGGCAGGAGGGGGTCCGAGTTCATGAGGGGGTCTCAGTCCACGAGGGGGTCCCAGTCCACGAGGGGGTCTGAGTCCACGAAAGGCAGACAAACTCTCCACAGAAAGTTTGAGGATGAAGCAGGTGTGAGGATGTTCAGAGACGGCCTAATCCGCCATGTCTCAGAGACTGGGCGGTGCTCTCCAGAGGAGGGGTCAGGGGTCACGGTGCCACCATGACCTGCTGCTGGCATCATCAGGATCTTGGGGTGATATCACTTCTGAGTATGAAGTCCTGATACCCGTCTGTTTTCCGGCCCTATCCCCGCCGGCCGAGCATGCAGAGCTGCTGCGTGTCGTCACTCGCCCGCAGGACAAACTCTGGAACACCTCCCTGCTTCTTCTCCTGCAGGTTTGAACGAGGACAAAGAAACTTCTGGAAACGCGTGGGTTTGATTCACAAACAGACGTCAGGCTGCAGGTCTGAACACGTGCTGATGTGAGAGCTTAGAGCCGCACGCCGAGGATCAGAGACACGATCACAGGATCTCTGCTTAAGACCGACGGCGAAGGAATGTCAACATCACAGAAGATTGATCCAACCTGGAGGAAAATTTGATCCAACATGGATGAATGTTTGATCCAACATGGAGGAAAGTTTGATCCAACACAGAGGAAAGTTTGATCCAACATGGATGAATGTTTGATCCAACCTGGAGGAAAATTTGATCCAACATGGAGCAGGTTTGATCCAACATGAAGGAAAGTTTGATCCAACACGAAAGAAAGTTTGATCCAACATGAAAGAAAGTTTGATCCAACGTGGAGGATAGTTTGATCCAAAAGGTAGGAAAGTTTGATCCAACCTGGAGGAAAGTTTGATCCAACCTGGAGGAAAATTTGATCCAACATGAAGGAAAGTTTGATCAAACGTGGAGGAAAGTTTAATCAAACATGAAAGTTTGATCCAACCTGAAAGAAAGTTTGATCCAACCTGGAGGAAAGTTTGATCCAACAGGTAGGAAAGGTTGATCCAACCCGGAGGAAAGTTTGATCAAACATGGAGGAAAGTTTGATCCAACATGGAGGAAGGTTTGATCTAATATGATGGGACCCTTAGGTGACCTGAACCTTCTGCTTTGTTCCCGTTGTGGTTTTGTTCTTTAGCTCTTTCAGATTTTCTCCGTTGGCCTCCATCAGCAGCCTGAACATCTCTGACAGGCTCAGAGCTCCTCTGAGGCTGCTGGGGTCTTTCATTAACGAGAGAGGATGATGGTCCAAGTCCTCACCTGTTCCCATCAGACTGGACTAGAAAGGTTCCTATGATGTGGCCCATCAGGCTGAGGTGGACCAGCACTGGGACAGGTCAGGACGCCTGCAGAGCGCCTGACATCAGAAGCTCGCTGTGATGTGATTGGTCAAATGAGGAAAAGTTTGACTGTGAGGATCCGACAGAGTGAGCCGTCAGACCCAATCAGGAAGAAAGACCAGGACAGAGGAAAGACCGGGAAAGGGGTCACACTCAGCAGGGACTTCAGGCAGACCCAAAACCAGGACAGGACCAGGAGAGGGACTCAGGCAGACCCAAAACCAGAATCTGTCCATTAGTTGTAACAAGTGTAGTACCTGTTCCTATGTCACTTGTTGTTAACGGAGTTCTTGTGTAGACCCTGTTGGTTTTGTGGGTCAAACTGGCCCTGCTGGTTTTGGTGGGTCAAACTGAGGAACACCAACACATGCAGAAAGTTTTTCAGCACGTTGAAACAATAATTTGATCTGAGGCCCAACGACCTGTCCTCAGCGAATGAGGAGAATCAGGATGTGGATAACGGGCATTAAAGGATCAAACTGACCCTGAAGAGAACAGGGACTCATGTCAGAGTTTAAAGCTCCTCGTGTCTCTCGTGTCTTTGCCGTGTCCTTAAAGCCCTGAGCTGACTCGCTGACTCGGTGCAGGTCAGCGCTCTGCGTGTCTGTTTGTTTGTGCAGCTGCAGAAACACGACTGAACCCAACGACGCCCTGCGGGACGCCACGGGGTGAGCGAGGGGGGGAGAGAGAGGCAGAAAGTAAAAGCAGACAGAATGAGAGAGAGTCAGGACCTTTCACACAGAATGATCTGGAAATATTCTGGGTCACTCTGCCTGATGTGGACCTCAGCAGGTCGTCAGCAGCTGGGGCAGCTGGGTAATCTCAGGCTAACCCCGCTGCGAGCGCTAACACAGAAAAGCTGTACAAGAGTCAAAGGCTGCTGTTCCCAAAGTGACCACCAGAGGCTCCCTGCAGGAGCAGTGAGAGCAGTGGGAGCAGTGGGAGCAGTGGGAACAGTGGGAGCAGTGGGAGCAGTGGGAGCAGTGGGAGCAGTGGGAGCAGTGGGAGCAGTGGGAACAGTGGGAGCAGTGGGAACAGTGGGAACAGTGGGAGCAGTGGGAGCAGTGGGAGCAGTGGGAGCAGTGGGTCCTCGTGAGGCTCGGCCCTCATTCGCAAACATCTACTGTTTCCTGTTGTGTGTGTGTTGGTGTGTGTTGTGTGTGTGTTTTGTGTGTGTGTTTTGTATTTTGTGTGTTGTGTTCCTGACCAGGTAAGCTCACCTGAAAAGCTCAGGCAAGGAGACAAGCCCCTCCCCCCGCCCACGCTCTGGCAGCAGTGTGTTCTTCAGTCTCGTGTGGAGTTATAAAAGTCTTGGGGGGGGGGGGGGGGGGGGGCAGGTTGGGGCAGGTAGAGCCCCCCCACAGAGAAACTTTAGTCCAGATGAACACAAAAGGAAAAATAGTTGAAGTTCAATGAGGCTGAAAATCTGAGCGGAGCTGCAGGAGTCCGACCCACATCAGGACCTTCACCTCGCATTAGCTTCATCTGTTAGCTTCACCCACAGGTCCATCAGTCCATGAGCGCACGCTCACCTGAGACCACAGGTAACTGATCTGTCCATCAAAGGTGTTTCTGCACGTATCAGACTGAGCACAGAGGCGGGGCTTCTGTTCAAGTTTAAAGGGGACATATTACCCAAAAACACGTCTGTGTCTTTGTCCTTCGTCCCAGCCTACAGCAGAGTGTGTGGATGTGCTGTTAGCTAACGAGCGTTTACATTAGCATGAGTCTGCCTGTACCTGCGTGAGCTTTATCCACAGGCTTTTGGACCACAGCACGTCACTAACGTTCATAAATACGGGACCTTAATGGAAGTTTGTCATTTGTCATCTTCCTGCGGCGCAGTCACCTGCCATGAGGAGCGAGTCTGGAGCTGCAGCAGCGACCCACTAAAACGATGTTAGCCATGATTCCCTGGTTCTGGTGTCGCGTCACAGTCGAGACATCAACATGAAGGTTAAAAATGTGGGGAGGAGCCCGGTGGTCACATGGAGACGAGGCGCTGTGCGAGCTCAGACCTGTGACCATGAAAACTCGCTCTGGGCGAGCACGCGAGAGCACGCCGCTGTCAGCCTGGTGACACTGAAGTGTTTTAAAACCCAAAGTGTGAGTGAAGCCTCAGTGACTCCTCGGGCTGCAGAGTACCCAAATGACCTCATACTCTGCTAACTGCTCCGCTAACCACTAACCGCTAACTGCTAACGGCTAACTGCTCCAGTTTGAAACTTTTCCTTGTTCATTTCGTAATTTAAACTGAAATGGTCGTCGCAGCCTAATTAGAGGTCATGACCTCTAACGACGAGGCTGCAGCTCAGTTCAGGGACAGCAGTCACTCTTTAACAGCTTTTCTCCCTCTGACGTCCTCCCCCTGCACCCAGCATCTCATTTTACAGGTGACACAGCACACATGATGTCATGGTTATTCTCTCACCTGATTGGCTGTTCTGCAGCTCCTGCAGGGCAGAGGCGAGCTCCTTAAAGCCCTCCAGGTTCTTATCGTTCTGACTGTACAGGAGGATCTTCTTAGCATCCGAGAACAGACGGGAAATTCTGCAGGGACGAGAACGCTGTTAGAGCCCCAGTGTGAGCCCGTCTGATGACTAAAACACAACTGTCTTTAAACTTCATTAATATTAGACAGATTAAAATGTTGAAAAAACTTTTAGAATAATTCACTCTAGACAGAGAAGACCAAACTGTTTCAAAGTCTTTAACATTAACTTCAGACAGGTCAAATAAAAAACAGGTTAAAAGTTTTTAACTTCATTAATATTAGAGAAAACACTAAAATGTTCTAAAACACTTTTAATGTCTTTAACTCCAGACAGAGAAGACCAAACTGTTTTAAAGTCTTTAACATCATTTACATCAGACAGAGAAAACTAAAGACTTCTTTAATATCATTCACTTCAAACTGTTCAGATGTCATTTCTGATCTTAATCCTGAGTTTGAGCAGGTTTAAATGCTTTTATGGTTCTTTAAGTGCTTTAACATCGATGTTATCTGGTATTTAATCCTGACTCTGGGCAGAGGTGCTCACTGTTTCAGGACTTTAATAAAATCATGATATCAGCAGCATCGATTTGACTCTTGACCCTGGGTTTGTTTAGATAGATAGATTAGATATTACTTTATTATCTTTAAGCTTTATTATCGCTCCGATCAGGGCCTTTAACAGTCTGAACTCACATCGAGTCGTTGAAGTTGCCCACGATGCCCGGCGACTCCCCTGGCGTCGGGCTCCTGAAGCACGGGTTGTTGGCGTTACAGAGGATTCCCTGTATCCATGGCAACGTACCTGCCGATGGCATGGCCTTATTCGGAAAATGACCTGACAAAAGGAAAGAAAAGTTCATTGTATTTATCAAAAACCTGAACTGTGGGATCAGAAACAGCAGGAAGAATGATTTTAAACGAAAAACTGATCTTTATTCACATTTTATTAAACTTAAATCAAGAAATGAGTCAAACTGGCACATCAGTGCCTCCTCAACATTCCACACATGAGTCTGGTTTATTCTGACATGAAGCTCAGGAGAGACCCCTCTGTGGAGGACCATGTCCATCCCTTTATCTTCATCTCCTGATGGAGACTTCAGCAGCTCCGTGTCTCAGAGCTCAGACCATCACACTGTTTATTCACTCCACAGTCACCAGATCTCAGTGCAGTAGAGCATCTTAGGGATGTGGTGGAGCAGCAGATTCTCTGTGGTGCTGTCATGGACCAACATCTCTGAAGGCGAAGGAGGTCCATGCTGAGCCTGAGAAGTGTACCTAATGAAGAGGCCAGGGGAGCATGTTTCAGTGGAGGTCTGATGTAAAACCAGGACCAGGTGTCCAGGTGCTTCAGGCAGGTGTCCTTCACACCAAAGTCCAGTGGATGGTCCATCTGCTCCGTGCTGATAAGGAGCCCCGCTGTCGATCACCTGTCTCTCCCCTCCGGTGTCGTGGCAGGTCGTGTGCACACGTGTCAGGATGTGATGAGACCACAGACGTTTTATCTGCTGCTATGTTGGAACAAACGTTCACCTGAACGCAGCACTCAGATAACCTGATCACCGTTATCACCTGGATCAGGAGAGAGAGACGCGGGTGGGTGAGCGAGGGAGGCGCGCTGACCTTTGCCCTCAGAGTGAAGACGCTGCTATCAGAGGCTGATAACGGCGAGCACTCTGATCCCTCAGTCCAACCATCAGCTGTCATTAATAAACAAAGTGTTTACACGCCTTCATTACCCAAGAGACTGACTGACGGCTCCGCCAGAGAAGCTAATGGCTGCATTTGTGGGCGTTGCCTCTTTAACGGAGACCTAAGCACAAACGCAGACGCATGGCAGGTGTCAAAGTGTCCACAGCAAACCACAGCAGGGGAGATGCCACCATGACTGAGGCCACCAGGTGAGCTACACAGTTTATGCTAGCTGTGACCTCCGGGGCAGAGTCTGCTCAGCCTCCACAAGGGGGCGTCGGACCTGCTTAGAGACAGACATGAACCGGGACGTGCCGGTCTGGGACATGCCAACCCTGAAACGCTAAAGCTGGAGCCATCGTCAGAGCCTAAGCAGCTGGTCGCCCTGCTGCCCTCAGGCAGAAGGTACGGACGCACCAGCTGTACCACCGGACATGTCAGTTTGTCACCGTGCCGCCTGGTGCTCAATAACAATCAAACCTCCCTGTGTTTGTACCAGTCAGGTAAAAACACACGTCAGCTGACATCACATCAGGTAAAGCCTCCGGTCCATGTCTCCAGGTGAGCAGAGTGACTCCATCTTCACTCCCAACCTGTCGGAGACGTTCTTACGTAACCGAACGTTATCTACGCCGAACGCAGCACGCTGTCCTTCAGCCTGATTAGAAACACTCTGGTGTGATAACGAGCCATAAACTCACCTGCAGGCTCAGGATGAACAATCAATGATCCTGATTATCCAGTCTGAATCCAAACATCACACAGAGCTGATCAACAGGACCACGAGGCCCCGCCCACTACACCTGAAATAACCTTGACCCCTGAGTAGGAGTCACGGAAACACACCTGGACACGCCCACACCTGGACACGCCCACACCTGGACAGGCTCACACCTGGACACGCTCACACCTGGACACGCTCACACCTTGACACGCTCACACCTGGACACGCTCACACCTGGACACGCTCACACCTGGACACGCTCACACCTGGACACGCTCACACCTGGACACGCTCACACCTGGACAGACTCACATTCATGCTGCTCGTATGGAGGGTAGTTCAGTCGGACAGCGATGAGGATGAAGAAGATGAAGAGTGGCCAGACGATTTCAACCAGCAGCTGGAGCTGAAAGACAAGAGGACATCATCAGTTTGTGTGCTCAGCTGACAGGAGTGGAGCCTGTTTTACAGACATGAAGCTGTGAACACGGGCATGCACAGGGAGAGCGCTCACGGTCTGGCGCCGCCTGTAGGTCAGGTTCTTCCACAGCAGCAGCCCCAGCTGAGTGAGCACAGACATCTCCACGGCCTCTGGTCTGCTGCCCTGAGGACACACAGGGTCAAAGGTCACAGCAGATAGTCTTCTGATGGAGCTGCTGAGCTTGCACACTTATCTATACACACTTATCTATACACACTTATCTAAAGCCATATATCTATAGCTGTACATATACAGCCATACACACACGTGGACAGCTGTTGGTATCCTTCTGTTAAAGAAAAACAACAATGGTCATATAAATAACTTCAAACTGACAAAAGTAATAAATAATTTACTGCAAATTAACTCATGAAATCACACATGTTTTTGAATTGAGGTTCAACAGAATTATTCTAAACAATGAAACTGTCCTGATCAAAAACGATGGTACCCTAGAAAAGAATAAAAATGGTGTGACCATAGGGACATGTTAAACTCAGGTGTGTCCTGTAATTATCATCACAGGTGCCTTCAAGCTTGTAGTCAGTCAGTCTGCCTATTTAAAGGCTGAAAAGTGGTCACTGTGCTGTTTGGTATCATGGTGTGTACCACACTGAACATGGACCACAGAAAGCTAAGGAGAGAGCTGTCTCAGGAGATTAGAAATAAAATTATAGACAAGCATGTTAAAGGTAAAGGCTATAAGACCATCTCCAAGCAGCTTGATGTTCCTGTGACTACAGCTGCACAGATTATTCAGAAGTTTAAGGTCCACAGGACTGTAGCCAACCTCCCTGGACGTGGCTGCAGGAGTAAAACTGATGACAAACTGAAGAGACGGAGAATACGAATGGAAACCAAAGAGCCCAGAACAACTTCAAAGAGATTAGAGGAGAACTCCAAGGTCAAGGTACATCAGAGTCAGATCACACCATCCATCACTGTTTGAGCCAAAGTGGACTGAATGGAGGACATCACTGTTGAAAGCAAATCATAAAAAATGAAACTGGAATTTTCCAAAATGCATACTGACAAGCCACAAAGCTTCTGGGAGAATGTCCTTTGGACAGATGAGACAAAACTGGAGCTTTTTGGTAAGTCACATCAGCTCTATGTTCACAGACACAAAAATGAAGCATACAAAGAAAAGAACACTGTACCTACTGTGAAACATGAAGGAGGCTCAGTTATGTTCTGGGGCTGCTTTGCTCCATCTGACACAGGGTGTCTTGAATCTGTGCAGGTACAATGAAATCTGAAGACTATCAAGACATTCTGGAGTGAAATGTGCTGCCCAGTGTCAGAAAGCTTGGTCTCAGTCACAGGTCATGGGTCCTCCAACAAGATAATGAGCCAATCACACAGCTAAAAACACCCAAGAATGGATCAGAACAAATCACTGGACTATTCTGAAGTGGCCTTCTATGATCCCTGATCTAAATCCTGTTGAACATTTGTGGAAGGAGCTGAAACATGCAGTCTGAAGAAGACACCCTTCAAACCTGAGACAGCTGGAGCAGTTTGCTCATGAGGAGTGGGCCAACATACCTGTGGACAGGTGCAGGAGTCTCACTGAGAGCTACAGAAATCACCTGATTACAGAGACTGACTCAAAAGGATGTGCAACAAAATATTAAGTTAAGGGTACCATCATTTTTGTCCAGGCCAGTTTCATAATTTTGTTTTTTAAAATAATTCTGTTGAACCACAATTCAAAAGCAATGTCTGATTTTCATTAGTTTATTATTCGTAAATTTTTATTTATGATCACTTTTGTCTGGTGTGGGCGGAGTCAGCAGGGCTCCACTGATCAGATTGATGTTGATGAATAAACTGATCAGTTTTGAGTTTCATTTCATCACCACAGCGACATGTTAAAGTTTCTGCTTCAGTTTCCCTGCCGGCTTCACCTGTGGGGGGTCAAAGGTGAAGAGCCCCAAGTGCACCACAGGGGGCTTCCTCCTGATCAAAGGGGGGGGGGGGGGGGGGTCTGATGAGATCAGCTGATCTTCTGATTGATTTAACTCTGAGCTCTGAATCATTTAAACTCCTTTAATTCTGTTTTTTAAATCTCTGTTTCAAAAGTTGAAGAAATGATTTTTGACTCTTCACAAAAACATCGAGGGAACATTAGAGTAAAAAAGTCATTTCCTCTTCTCTCTGTGTTAACGAAGCGCTGGTTAGTTTGGAGTTTTAAGGTTATTAAGTTTAAATCCTGGAGAATGGTCTGAAGAAGAGACTGTCTCAAAATCAGCCAGAAGATTAGTTCTCAGCTTCTCCTCCAGTTTTCCTCCACACTGCACTGTCCTGGTTCAGAACTTTCAAAATAAAAGCATTTGCCCATTATTTCACCATGGGACTTTTATTGTGAAAATCTTGCTGTGACTTCCTGTTTATCATGATAGCATCTTTAGGATTTTCAGTGAATAAACCAGCAGACAGTCCGTCTGATTATTAAAGCCTGAGGGGGCCCAGCAGCAATCCCTGAGGAACTCCACAGATCGAGACGATCGAACAGACCACTGATGAAAACGTACGAAGAAAAGAAGAGATTTAAATGTTTGAACATGAGGTCATGATTTGTCTGAAGCTGACGGTGAGGGTCAATAACATAATCAGAGCTCAGGGCTGATGCTCTGAAGCCACGGCTCCAATCAGGATCAATAAGCTTTGATTTTTACTGAAAGTCTGATCGAGCTGATGAAGACGCTCCACGTCATTCTGGATAAAGAGTCTGCACATGCTCAGTGAGCTTCTCTCTTCACCATAAATACTGATCATTATGATTTTTAAAAGTCTCTTCATGGCTGATCACTCCTTAAGCTGTCCGATTAAATCAGGCTGATCACCTCTTCATTGATCCTTAAATATTAAAAACATAAAAATAAAAGAAGCCAAAGAGATAAAAACAGTTAACTCCAGGGCTGACCTGAGGGGGGGGGGGGGGGGGGATTATGAAGTTTGTATTTCCATAAATTTAAAGTTCAGATTGACTGTCATTTTTCAGTCACTAACTCTAGGATATTAATCTGAGTCTCTCTACGCTCCTCTGTGGAAGCAGACTTTCACCAGGACTACCGTTAAAGCCGGTAAAATCCCGAATCACTCCGGTAAACGGTTTAAATCTCAGTTAGTGCTCAGTGAGTCTAACGTGTCGCAGCGCCTCCGGCGGCAACGGCAGGAACTGCAGGCCCTGCTAAATGGACCCGAAAACTTAGAGGATTGTTCACGGGAAAACACGTTAATATACCGGGTTATTCCCGGTAACAGGCTCCCACCGGGAGTCAGACCGAGAACACGGAGGAGAGGAGTCCAGACTGAGGGAGGAAACCTGCTGCTCGGTCTAAACCCGGGACACACGGAGTCAAACCGGAGGAAAACCGGGACTGAGCCGTGAACAAAGCCGGTACCGTGAAACCCGAGGGCTGTTCAGACTGAACACCTGCAGCGGCTCCGGTGATTAACGCGAGGGACGTCAATAAAGAGCAATCAGAGCCCCACAGCCCGCCACAGGTAAGGCTCAGAAAAGTTACACTAAAGTAAAGTTACACTAAAGTAAAGATACACTAAAGTAAAGATACACTAAAGTAAAGTTACACTAAAGTAAAGATACACTAAAGTAAAGTTACACTAAAGTAAAGATATACTAAAGTAAAGTTAAACTTCAGTAAAGTTTAAAGTAAAGTTACACTAAAGTAAAGTTAAACTTCAGTAAAGTTTAAAGTTCGTGTGGAGCAGAAAGCTGGACTCACGTCGGTCTCTGGTCTCTGGGCCTCCTGGTTCCTCCTGGTTCCTCCTCGGCTCCTCAGCAGCATCTACCTCTGCACGAGCTGCGGCTGCTGTAAACTCACCGGAGTGACGTCAGCCAACATCAATCATATGATACTGTTTCCGCCGGGCATTTCAAAATAAAACACCTACCAGAGTGACGTCATCCTGCATCCGTCACACAACACTGTTTTAAAGAAGTAAAGATTATTAAACATGAAGTGTTTGAACTGGCACACAGGTCAGGCTGTCGGAGTTTATGCTTGTACTGATTTATTTATCACTTCCTGTAGAAACGGAAGTTTATTTTGAAAGGATGTTGTGCGAGCACAACATCAGGAAGAGACAGATAGAGTAAAGGAGCAGGGAGATGAAACAGGAGGAGCACAGCAGGTTCAGCATCTGTGAGGAGAACAGGAATAAAAGTCAATGAAGAGCAGATGGACCAGACTGCTGTGTGAAGTAAAGGGTCATGTTTCTGCACTGCTTTATTAAAAAAATCTGTATCTATCTATTTACATATCTATCTATCTACCTACCTACCTACCTACCCATCTATCTATCTATCTATCTATCTATCTATCTATCTATCTATCTATCTATCTATCTGTCATCTGACTATGATCTATCTATCTATGAGTCCCCCTGTGGTGTGACGCTGACCTCTGGTGGACAGACAGTGAACTACACTCTGATGCACACAGGGTCACGTGCTGATCAGGCTGATCTTTGACCCTATGACCCCGGCAGATCAATGCTGTCATGTTGCAGACTGATTGTCACACAGAAACCCGGAAGACAGCCTGGATGTCCACAGGGGGGCGCCACAGAGCAGCAGGCCAGAAACCTCCTCTGATGATGGATCCCCAAATTAAAAACTAAAGATCATCATCATCATCATCATCTTCATCATCTTTATCTTCATCTTCATCTTCATCTTCATCATCTTCATCATCATCTTCATCTTCATCATCTTCATCATCATCATCTTCATCATCATCTTCATCATCATCTTCACCTTCATCTTCATCTTCATCATCTTCATCATCTTCATCATCATCTTCATCTTCATCATCATCATCTTCACCTTCATCATCTTCATCATCTTCATCTTCATCTTCATCATCTTCATCATCTTCATCATCATCATCTTCATCTTCATCATCTTCATCTTCATCATCTTCATCTTCATCTTCATCTTCATCTTCATCATCTTCATCATCATCTTCATCTTCATCTTCATCATCATCTTCATCATCATCTTCATCATCATCTTCATCTTCATCATCATCTTCACCTTCATCATCTTCATCTTCATCATCTTCATCTTCATCATCTTCATCATCTTCATCATCATCTTCACCATCATCTTCATAATCTTCATCTTCATCATCTTCATCATCATCTTCATCATCATCTTCATCTTCATCATCATCATCTTCATCATCATCTTCATCATCATCTTCATAATCTTCATCTTCATCATCTTCATCATCATCTTCATCTTCATCTTCATCATCTTCATCATCATCTTCATCATCATCTTCATAATCTTCATCTTCATCATCTTCATCATCATCATCATCATCATCTTCATCATCTTCATCTTCATCATAATCTTCATCTTCATCTTCATCATCTTCATCATCATCTTCATCTTCAGACTGATTGGGTTTTATACCAGACCCATAAACCTAGGATGAGACAGGTGTACCTAATAAAGTGGCCAGTAAGCGTAAACATGTGCTCAGTTTCAGGCTCTGTGGACCTCAGGGCCCTATTCTATGAAGCAAGTTCAGCCTAGCAAGATAGCCTTGGAGCTACCTCGCTGAACTGAGCGCGGTAGCCGGCGGTCTCTCTAAACGGTTTGACGAGGCTGGTTATCAACCTCATAAGTGGATCCAGCTTTGCAATGAGCGCGTGCACGCATATAAGGCGGAGCCCGCCGCATCTGACCAATCATGAACATGGACCAGTCTGGAGCGTCAGAGCAGGTCGGAGAGAGAAGGACCACATACTTCACACAGGAGGAGCAGGAGGTGATCATGACAGAGTATGAAGAATTAAAACATGTAATAAACGTTAAAAGCAACACCGTCACCGCTGCAACAGCACGGAAGGAGTGCTGGCAGAAAGTTGCTGACAGTCTCAATGCATAAGTAAAGAGCACAAAAATCTTTGGTGCCATCATCATCCTGAAATAGCACTGTTCAACATGCACTTTTACTGTAACATGCAGACATGTCTAATTCATTTCTAAGATGAATTCATTCATTTGTTCATTCCTATCCTGTTTACATTTTTTGTGTGATATGTAGCCCACATGAGCCCTACATGAATTCCTGTCACAATTTTAAGACGGGCAATAAAATATTGTCATGGGGCAGAAGTGTTGGCATTGAAGATCTTGTTACCTGCCCCGGAGCAGGTTAGCCGTTCAGCGTACGTTGCCATGGAGACTCGCCTCGCTAAGAAGTGAACCCGTCTCGTAGAACAGGGAACCCAGAACCTACCCTCAAAGTTACCTCGCTAGGCAGTAATCCTGCTTCATAGAACAGGGCCCAGGGCCTCTAGAGAGCAGCCACAGGCCTCAGTGTTAGATTCTCATGTTTACGTCCATAACAGCAGAAACAATAATAATGAGAACAATAAGAGTAATACAACTGAAATGTAACGATGACAAGTAATGACAACGAATATTATCTGTAAGTAATACAAACAGACATATAAATTAATAATAATAGAAAATGATAATAATAATAATAATTATAATAATAAAAATAAGAAGAAGAAGAAGAAGAATGATGATGAAAATAATAATTATCTATTTATATGAATACATTGTCTCCTGTTGGTGCTGCACTGGTCTCTTCGTCTTTATGCTTTAGCTTTATGTTAATCAGTTGAGTTCACAGGAAGAAAAGGTTTTTCTTATGAACAAAAAAAAAAAAAACTTTTAGAGAGACTTGGAAAGAAAATATGTAAATGTGACCAAAGGTCATAAAGTCAGAGTTGACGTGTTTTCTTCCTGATGAAGTTTGATAAGAGCGTCTCTCTCTCTCTCTCTCAGTGTTCAGCCTGGTACAGCACGAACAATGAGACAAAGGCCCTCTGTGCTCCACAGCAGCAATCCAACCGCAGCCTCAGCCTCAGTCTGACTGCAACCACTGCTCCAGGACATTCCAGGACTATCCAGCACCATCCAGGACTGTCAAGGACCATCCAGGACCATCCAGGACTATCCAGGACCTTCCAGGACTGTCAAGGACCATCCAGGGTTATCCAGGACTATCCAGGATCTTCCAGGACTGTCAAGGACTGTCAAGGACCATCCAGGGTTATCCAGGACCATCCAGGACCATCCAGGACTATCCAGGACTGTCAAGGACTGTTAAGGACCATCCAGGACTATCGAAGGACCTTCCAGGACTGTCAAGGACCATCCAGGACTATCCAGGACCTTCCAGGACTGTCAAGGACCTTCCAGGACCATCCAGAACCATCCAGGACTATCCAGGATCATCCAGAACCATCCAGGACCATCCAGGACCATCCAGGACCTTCCAGAACTATCCAGGACTATCTAGGACCATCCAGGACCATCCAGGAAAATTCAATACCTTCCAGGAGCTTCCAGGGCATTCCAGGATCCTTCATAAGTATCTTGACCCCCTCCAGGTTAGTCCAGGGACCTCTAGCATTATTAAGGATTATCCAGAGACCTTCAGGTTAATCCAGGACCTTCCAGGGCCCTGTTGTTTACCCAGGAGCCTCAAGGACCTTAAAGGACTGTCCAGGAATTACCAGGACCCCCTGTTCGGTTGGGCCCCCCAACCCCATCCCCAGGATTATGGACTCCAGGCATCCGCGGTCACCATATCAGCAGCAGGCTCGCTACAGGATCAGGGTAACTGTCCACTGTGCTGCTGTGTAATTATGTAGTAAACATCAGAGCACAGTCAGTGCTGTTGTGGTGTATTAATGTAGTAAACATCAGAGCACAGTCAGTGCTGTTGTGGTGTATTTATGTAGTAAACATCAGAGTACAGTCAGTGCTGTTGTGGTGTATTTATGTAGTAAACATCAGAGCACAGTCAGTGCTGCTGTGTATTAATGTAGTAAACATCAGAGCACAGTCAGTGCTGCTGTGTATTTATGTAGTAAACATCAGAGCACAGTCAGTGCTGTTGTGGTGTATAAATGTAGTAAACATCAGAGCACAGTCAGTGCTGTTGTGGTGTATAAATGTAGTAAACATCAGAGCACAGTCAGTGCTGTTGTGGTGTATTAATGTAGTAAACATCACAGCACAGTCAGTGCTGCTGTGTATTTATTAGAGATGCACCGAAATGAAAATTTGTGGCCGAAGCCGAAGCCGAATAATAAATAAATGCTGGGCCGAATACCGAATACCAAACCGAATATCCAATGCGGCGGCAAAGTAGTTCACTATATTTTCGATAGTGCATTAATAGTTTAGAGTACATTTTTAGACATGTTTTTAAAAGAAAGTAATTGTTTATTAAATGTAATGACATTTTTTAATATTCCAGTAGCCTTTGCTTTTCAAAAGAAGCCCAACAAAGTTTTTCATTCATATTAAGCCATCCATCAAAACAAGACATGCATTAAAAAATATGAATGTACACTGATGGATATATACCAATAGACCAATAATACCAACAATACTGCTTTAAAGCTGTCACTTTATATTCAATATTTGAATAACCAATCAAATATGTGAATAAATATCCGCAATGGAATTGTAAATAAATATGAATGTAAAATATTGAGTGTGGCGACACATCAGGCCTGGAGCAGTGGACCGTTCCGTCCAACAGAGGGCGCTGTGAGCGCAGCTTGACCGTCAGTCACATCCGCTGCTCTCTCGTCCCAAAGAGTTTCCGCTCCGAGTGGAGACATAAACAGCTCTAACTGTTCTGAGGAGAGCTGTGTAGAAGTAGTTTTGGTTCTACACCGTTGATGGCAAACTTAAATTCAAAGACCAGGCTGTGTGTTCCGTGAAATATAGTTTAGTCTTTTGTCCTCCACTTATTTGCGGGCTCAGCCGTCGGCTTTTCATCCAAGCTACACGGCCGAGTGCAGCGGAGCTTCGTCAAGAGTTTAACCCCGTGTGACGGTGTTGTTTTTGGCAGGGTGGATAAGAGAGTGTCTGACCCTTACTGAGGGGGGGTACTATTCAGCCTTGTTATTAGCTCACTCCACCGAAGGCCGAATATGGCTTTTTTTGCACTATTCGGCCGAAAATATTCGGCCACCGACTGTTCGGTGCACCCTTAGTATTTATGTAGTAAACATCAGAGCACAGGCAGTGCTGTTGTGGTGTATTAATGTAGTAAACAACAGAGCACAGTCAGTGCTGTTGTGGTGTATTAATGTAGTAAACATCAGAGCACAGTCAGTGCTGTTGTGGTGTATAAATGTAGTAAACATCGGAGCACAGTCAGTGCTGCTGTGTTTTTATGTAGTAAACATCAGAGCACAGTCAGTGCTGTTGTAGTGTATTTATGTAGTAAACATCACAGCACAGTCAGTGCTGTTGTGGTGTATTAATGTAGTAAACATCAGAGCACAGTCAGCGCTGCTGTGTATTTATGTAGTAAACATCAGAGCACAGTCAGTGTTGTTGTGGTGTATTTATGTAGTAAACATCAGAGCACAATCAGTGCTGTTATGGTGTGTTAATGTAGTAAAGGCTTGAGCACAGTCAGTGCTGTTATGGTGTATTCATGTAGTAAAGTCTTGAGCACAGTCAGTGCTGTGTTGGTGTATTCATGTAGTGAAGCCTTGAGCACAGTCAGCTCTGTTTTGGTGTATTTATGTAATAAAGCCTTGAGCACATTCAGTTCTGCTTTGGTGTATTCATGTAGTAAAGCCTTGACCCCAGTCAGTTCTGTTTTGGTGTATTTATGTAGTGAAGGCTTGAGCACAGTCAGTTCTGTTTTGGTGTATTCATGTAGTAAAGGCTTGAGCACAGTCAATTCTGTTTTGGTGTATTCATGTAGTAAAGGCTTGAGCACGGTCAGTTCTGTTGTGGTGTACTCATGCAGTAAAGCCTTGAGCACAGTCAGTTCTGTTTTGGTGTACCCATGTAGTAAAGCCTTGAGCACAGTCAGTCCTGTTTTGGTGTATTCATGTAGTAAAGCCTTGAGCACAGTCAGTTCTGTTTTGGTGTATTCATGTAGTAAAGCCTTGAGCACAGTCAGTTCTGTTTTGGTGTATTTATGTAGTAAAGGCTCGAGCACAGTCAGTTCTGTTTTGGTGTACTCATGTAGTAAAGCCTTGAGCACAGTCAATTCTGTCTTGGTGTATTTATGTAGTAAAGCTTTGAGCACAGTCAGTTCTGTTGTGGTGTATTTATGTAGTAAAGCCTTGAGCACAGTCAGTTCTGTTGTGGTGTATTTATGTAGTAAAGTCTGAACACAGTCAGTTCTGTTTTGGTGTATTTATGTAGTAAAGCCTTGAGCACAGTCAGTTCTGTTGTGGTGTATTTATGTAGTAAAGCCTTGAGCACAGTCAGTTCTCTTGTGGTGTATTTATGTAGCAAAGCCTTGAACACAGTCAGTTCTGTTTTGGTGTATTTATGTAGTAAAGGCTCGAGCACAGTCAGTTCTGTTTTGGTGTATTCATGTAGTAAAGGCTTGAGCACAGTCAATTCTGTCTTGGTGTACTCATGTAGTAAAGCCTTGAGCACAGTCAGTTCTGTTTTGGTGTATTTATGTAGTAAAGCCTTGAGCACAGTCAGTTCTGTTGTGGTGTATTTATGTAGTAAAGCCTTGAGCACAGTCAGTTCTGTTGTGGTGTATTCATGTAGTAAAGCCTTGAGCACAGTCAGTTCTGTTTTGGTGTATTCATGTAGTAAAGCCTTGAGCACAGTCAGTTCTGTTGTGGTGTATTTATGTAGTAAAGGCTTGAGCACAGTTCTGTTGTGGTGTATTTATGTAGTAAAGCCTTGAGCACAGTCAGTTCTGTTTTGGTGTATTTATGTAGTAAAGCCTTGAGCACAGTCAGTTCTGTTTTGGTGTATTCATGTAGTAAAGCCTTGAGCACAGTCAGTTCTGTTTTGGTGTATTTATGTAGTAAAGCCTTGAGCACAGTCAGTTCTGTTGTGGTGTATTTATGTAGTAAAGGCTTGAGCACAGTTCTGTTGTGGTGTATTTATGTAGTAAAGCCTTGAGCACAGTCAGTTCTGTTTTGGTGTATTTATGTAGTAAAGCCTTGAGCACAGTCAGTTCTGTTGTGGTGTATTCATGTAGTAAAGCCTTGAGCACAGTCAGTTCTGTTTTGGTGTATTTATGTAGTAAAGCCTTGAGCACAGTCAGTTCTGTTGTGGTGTATTTATGTAGTAAAGGCTTGAGCACAGTTCTGTTGTGGTGTATTTATGTAGTAAAGCCTTGAGCACAGTCAGTTCTGTTTTGGTGTATTTATGTAGTAAAGCCTTGAGCACAGTCAGTTCTGTTTTGGTGTATTCATGTAGTAAAGCCTTGAGCACAGTCAGTTCTGTTGTGGTGTATTTATGCAGTAAAGTCTTGAGCACAGTCAGTTCTGTTGTGGTACATTTTTGTAGTAAAGGCTTGAGCACAGTATTAGCTGCTTTTTGCTCTCATTGTTGCTCTGATGGGTGTTTCTGGAAACAGCGCCATCCTCTTATTTACTTACATGCAGCGGCCAGTCTTTGTATTACAGTCAAAGCTCCAGAATGTTGTTCTGGTCCGCTTTGGCTCAGGCTTTAATTGCGCATGCGCAATGAGATGAATGGCCGCTGCACCTGACGGGCCACCAGGAAGTGTGGTGGACTTATCCTCGGCCGTTAATCCGCTCGGTACCGACAGGAACATGCTGAACGGAGCGGAGCGCCCACAGTGACCGACAGCAGCTCTCCGCTCCGGGACACCGGGCTGTCCGTCCGCTGCCCCCGCCGCTCGGCTCCCGCTGCCCCGCTGCAGGCTCCATCACCCGCCGCTGCCGAGCTGAGGCTCCGTGAAGCTCCGTGAGGCTGCTGCTGAGGCCGGGCTCGGTCACCGTGACTGCGATGGGATGCTGCGGCAGCACGGAGGTAAGAGCCCCGGGCCCGGCCCCCGTCTCCCCCGGTGTCCTTCAGCGAGCCCCGGGCTCCGTGAGGCTCCGTCCCCAGGAGAGCGAGCGGAGGGCCGGGCAGGGATTAGAGCCAGCGGCGGTAATCCACTCAGAGCCTGCCGGGTTACCGAGGCCTGCTAACGGGACCGGGGCCAGATGGGTTACCCGTGTTACGGTCTGAAGTGTGACCGTGCTATCCGGAGGCCTCCGGGGAGGGGGGAGGTGTGTGTGGCGGAATGTTTGCTCTTTGTTTGTCTGTGACATCACAAACAAACAAACAAACAAGCTGTCATCAAACCTGCAGCAGAGAGGCATCACATTACACGCTGCCTCCTCTGAACCGTTACACCGGCCTGCTCACAGCTCCGTGTGATCTGATGCCCACCGAGCCGGGCCAACAGGCCGGACCACGGCACCGTTTTACACAGGGTCAGGATAAATGGCGGTATATTGCCGGGTCTGAGGCACCGAGGCTTTCACACTGGCCAGTCCAGTTCAGAACGGTCCAGGACACCTTCACAGGTGTTTACCTGAGACTGAGAAGCTGTGATGTCATTACAGAGCTCACCTTAAAGATGTTAATGATGTCATCAGGTGGGCCACAGGTCACACTGTCATACCATATATGGGCATATAGTCACCTCTGGGCCGAAACTCGGTCCTTTGAAGTAAATGGTGATGATGATGATGAGAAGAATTCATGAAGCTTTATCCCTACAGGAAATGTTCTGACACCTGCAGGTGACGCCTCTGCCCAGGTGTGAGCTGCTCCACTGCTTCTCTGCTCAGGCTGGTTGCTGCCCTGTGATTGGTCAGCTTACTGTGTGGTCTGCAGACCTGACGCTATAGAATGACCCGTGGACTGACTCGATGATGGTGATGACCCATGGACTGACTCGATGATGGTGGTGACATGTGGACTGACTCTGTGATGGCGATGACCTGTGGACTGACTCGGTGATGGTGGTGACCCTTGGACTGACTCGATGATGGTGGCGACCCGTGAACTGACTTGGTGATGGTGATTACCCGTGGACTGACTCGGTGATGGTGATGACTCTTGGACTGACTCATTGATGGTGATGACTCGTGGACTGACTCGGTGATGGTGATGACCCGTGGACTGACTCTTTGATGGTGATGACTCAGGGACTGACTCGGTGATGGTGATGACCCGTGGACTGACTCGATGATGGCGATGACCCGTGGACTGACTCGGTGATGGTGATGACCTGTGGACTGACTGGTGATGGTGATGACCTGTGAACTGACTGGTGATGGTGGTGACCAATGGACTGACTCGGTGATGGTGATGACCCGTGGACTGAGTCTATGATGGTGGTGACCTAAGGACTGACTCAGTGATGGTGGTGACATGTGGACTGACTGGTGATGGTGATGACCTGTGGACTGACTGGTGATGGTGATGACACGTGGACTGACTGGTGATTGTGATGACCTGTGGACTGACTCGGTGATGGTGATGACCTGTGTACTGACTGGTGATGGTGATGACCCGTGGACTGACTCGGTGATGGTGATGACATGTGGACTGACTGGTGATGGTGATGACCTCTGGACTGACTCAGCGATGGTGATGACCCGTGGACTGACTTGTGATGGTGATGACCTGTGGACTGACTCGGTGATGGTGATGACCTGTGGACTGACTGGTGATGGTGATGACCCGTGGACTGACTCGGTGATGGTGATGACCCGTGGACTGACTTGGGGATGGTGATGACCCGTGGACTGACTTGTGATGGTGATGACACGTGGACTGACTTGGTGATGGTGATGACCTGTGGACTGACTCGGTGATGGTGATGACCCGTGGACTGACTCAGTGATGGTGGTGACCCTTGGACTGACTCAGTGATGGTGATGACCCTTGGACTGACTTGATGATGGTGGTGACCCAAGGACTGACTCAGTGATGGTGGTGACCAATGGACTGACTCGGTGATGGTGATGACCCGTGGACTGACTTGGTGATGGTGATGACCTGTGGACTGACTGGTGATGGTGATGACCTGTGGACTGACTTGGTGATGGTGATGACCTGTGGACTGACTGGTGATGGTGATGGCATGTGGACTGACCAGTGATGGTGATGACCTGTGAACTGACTGGTGATGGTGATGACACGTGGACTGACTGGTGATGGTGATGACCTGGGGACTGACTCGGTGATGGTGATGACCTGTGGACTGACTGGTGCTGGTGATGACCTCTGGACTGACTCGGTGATGGTGATGACACGTGGACTGACTTATGATGGTGATGACCTGTGGACTGACTCGGTGATGGTGATGACCCGTGGACTGACTCGGTTATGGTGATGACACGTGGACTGACTGGTGATGGTGATGACCTGTGGACTGACTCGGTGATGGTGATGACCTGTGGACTGACTCGGTGATGGTGATGACACGTGGACTGACTTATGATGGTGATGACCTGTGGACTGACTCGGTGATGGTGATGACCAGTGGACTGACTCGGTTATGGTGGTGACACGTGGACCGACTCGATGATGGTGATGACAGGTGGACTGACTCGGTTATGGTGGCGACACGTGGACCGACTCGATGATGTTGATGACTCTTGGACTGACTCGGTGATGGTGGATATTCACGTGTCAGCTCAGTGTTAATATATGTGTGTAGAATGTGAAGCCCCGCCCAGTTTATCAGCTGATGTGTGATTTACCTGTTTAAGAAAAACTCGACCAGGTGTTTGACCTGCAGTGACCTGCCGTGACCTTCAGTGACCTGCAGTGACCTTCAGTGACCTTCAGTGACCTTGTGTTTCAGAGGACTAAGAGAGAATGGCGGCCGCTGGAGGACCGGAGCTGCACCGACCTGCCCTGGTTCCTGCTTTTCACTGTCTTCTGTGTCGGCATGGTAAGCGCCTCGGTCTCACCTGTGTGATTTCACAGCTCACCTGTCCATCAGCGTTAGCATTAATTAGCTGTCTGAAGGTTCCACTCAGAAAAACTGATGACGGTGTGAACGTTCCGTATGTTCAGGATTAACGGTGTCACATGTTCAAAAATACACTTTAACGTTTTTGTAAAATCGTTTGTGCACCTGGCTTGTTAACACCCCCACACGGCGACTGTTAGACCGTCATGAAGTTTGGATCAGCAGGTCTGGGTCGTGGCTCCTCCTCAGGTGTTACCTGGTTACACCTGAGGACGAGCAGCTCAAGCTGTTTTAGTTTATGTGACGAAGAGTCGGCCTCCATCTTTAATTATTGTGATCTAATGTCTCATATTTAACAGCTTTACACCTGTCGTCCTCGTCAGGCTCGATAATTAAATATGAGCGTATGGTGACATCTGACCGTAGACCGTCAATGATGTCACAGGCTGGAGGGTTCGTGGTTTTCGTGGTTAACAGGACTCAGATGCTTCGCTGTATTTACCGCTCGGCTCACGTTAAATCTGGAGTTCAGTTCACACTGCAGTTCACCTATCACGACCTCTGAAGACGGGACAGAGACGGGATCACCGCGTCCCCCTTATCCCGCCTCCACGACGTTCACAGCAGGGGTGAAAGGTCACGTAGGGGTGTGGCAGTGCAGATCGGGCTTCAGGTTAATTCTTACCGTGGCGTAGGTCACCTTTCCTTAAACATGTCCTTCACTCTGATTGGTCGAATCCTCCCTGACTGTCAGTGTCTGTGTTTCAGGGCAGCATCTGTGGGTTCACCGTGGCCACCGGGGGTGCCGCACGCCTCGTCTACGGATATGACAGCTACGGCAACACGTGTGGTCAACGCAACGAGCAGATCGAAGGCATCCGGCTCAGTGGGCTGGACCACCGGGACAGGAAGTAAGACAGGTTCACTTCCTCTTTGCTGATCTGTGCTGTGAACTGAGGAGGTGACCACGGGGCGAGGTCTTAGCTCAGAGAAGGCGGTTTGAGCCAGAGCGTTCATCAGGTCGCTCTTCGTGGTCATTCTGTTTTATGATTGGCTGTCGAAGTTCTGTGGTCACAGCGGGCTGTTCTCTGGTTGATGGCCTCTCTTCAGTCCCTGATACCCCTTTTCCACCCAGCTGGTTCCAGGGCTGGTGCTAGTGCTGGTGCTGGAGCCGGTTCACAGTTGGTTCAAGTGCGAACCGGTTAAGAACCGTTTGCTTTTCCACAAACGGGTGCCGACCAGAGGGCTACGTCATCACGCCGATGTATACGTCTGTATACGTCACGCCAGTTTCCCATAACAACTAGCGCCAAATTCAATTGCCACAACAAAGATGGAGGACTACGTTGCGGTTCAAGTGTTGCCGTTGGCTTTTCGAGCCTTCCTTGGAGAGCAAAAGTTGGCGATCCAGCAAGTTAATGCTGCTCGACGATTATGCAACGAACAGCGATCACGCTTGAGAAGACGGGTAAGAGTGCTTCCGTGTTTTTACTCTGCTTTGGTTGGTCAATAATTCCGCCCCCACCCCCTGATGTAAGCCGTAGCCCGACGTAACGTGGTTCTTCCTGCTGGCCCAGCAAAGAGTTGGTGCTTGCCAAACATCGGTTTTGAGAGCCAGCAACCGGTGCTTAGTCTGTGGAAAACCAAAGAACTGGTGCTAAGTCTGGCTCTAGCTCCGAACCAGCCCTGGAACCAGCTTGGTGGAAAAGGAGTATGAGACTCTGATGTTGAACAGACTTTGAACACATGAAAGTCGTACGTAAACTAAAAACCATCAGCTGTTAAAATCCTTTAGAAATGACACGATTAAATTCTGATGACTCGCTGAGGATATCTGCAGGTTTAGGCCCCGCCCACATGAACCCGAGTCAGTCCACCGGTCCACTCAAAGGCCACAGACTTTTCAGTGCTTTCATGAGAAGACATTTTTTAAGACGAGGTTGTAATTTAATGAGATATTTTTTAAAAACAAAACTGATTGTCTGCATTTCTATGGAGGAACCCGGAGCTGTTAAAGCTGCTGATGTGGTCAGGCGTGGGCAGGTGTTGTCAGGTGTGGTCAGGAGTGATCGTGTGATCAGGTGTGATCAGATGTGGACAGGTGTGGTCAGGTGTAGAAAGGTGTGGACAGGTGTGGTCAGGTGCGGTCAGGTGTAGACAGGTGTGGTCAGGTGCGGTCAGTTGTGGTCAGGTGTAGCCAGGTGTGGACAGGTGTGGTCAGGTGTAGACAGGTGTGGTCAGGTGCGGTCAGGTGTAGACAGGTGTGGACAGGTGCGGTCAGTTGTGGTCAGGTGCGGTCAGGTGTAGACAGGTGCGGTCAGGTGTGGACAGGTGTAGACAGGTGTGGACAGGTGTGGACAGGTGTAGACAGGTGTGGTCAGGTGCGGTCAGGTGTAGACAGGTGTGGTCAGGTGTGGTCAAGTGCGGTCAGGTGTAGACAGGTGTGGACAGGTGTGGACAGGTGCGGTCAGGTGTGGACAGGAGTGGTCAGGTGTAGCCAGGTGTGGATAGGTGTAGACAGGTGCGGTCAGGTGTAGACAGGTGTGGACAGCTGTGGTCAGTTGTGGACAGGTGCGGTCAGGCGGTTCTTCCCAGGCTACCTCAGGTTGAGTTTTTCAGGTTTGGTCAGGCTGCGGGTGCCTGAGTGTTGGTGCAGCAGCTCAGATTCCTGTGAGTGTGGGATCTTCTGTCTCTTCGGACTCCTTGTTCTTCTCCCACCTTCACATTCTTTCAGCTCAGCTGACCTCCTGACCCCGCTGACCTCCTGTGTGTCGGTGCCTCTCCTGCAGGTTCGTGTTCTTCTTGGATCCCTGCAACATCGACATCGTCCAGAGGAAGATCAAGTCTCTGGCCCTGTGTGTGTCTCTGTGCCCCCCTGAGACCCTGCACACCTACCAGGACCTCAAACGCTTCGCCATGGTCAATGGTAAGTCAGCTCGCCATAACCACTACCATCAAGCACCTGGTCATGGTTTTCACAGGACTGCGTGTAAGGCTCCCCCGCTGGGTCAGAAGCTCTCCCCTCTGCTGTAGGATCAGGGGGTCAGGATGGTGAGCGTGTGCTGAGCAGGTATCACCCCAACAGACAGACAAACGGGTCTGTGGTCGGGGTGCTGGTTTGGCGGAGTGGTTAGCAACCAGGCACGTCCCGTGTACAGACATCTGCCGGCTTGGGTTCAAATCCAGCCTGTGGCCAGTTTGCAGAGTGTCTGCCCTACCCTCTCACCCCCTATAACAGGCCTATCCGCTCGGCATGTGCCGAGGAGGAGACGTGGTCTGGGATGCTGGGAAGCTCAAAACACCGCGAAAAGTGACGGTGTTAGCGTGAATGAGAAAGACCGCTGAGCTCTGGGCCAACGAGAGAGAAGCCGTGGGTAAGAAGCACAGTGAAGGCAGCAGAGGCGTTCATGGTCGGCCCGTAAATTACAGTGATGATGGCTGGGAAAACTAACC